>WNWK01005849.1:0-113927 GCA_009830355.1 Cherax destructor
ATGGGAGTCTATTAACTTTTAGTAATAGCCTCTGGAGGCTGGGAGGAGGAGTGGCAAAATATGGGTTCTGATGGTATAACATTTGTAAAGTTTAGGTGAGATGTTTTGTATGGTACTGTGAGGTAATGGGGGTTTTGTAACTTGCATTTTTATTATGTCAATGTTATGTTATAGGTCCTGTGGGCCTTTTATTTATATGTATTGTACATATGGTTTAAAAAAAAAAAAAAAGTTGTGTAGGGGCTGGTGACAGTGCATCGTTTAGGTTTCCAGGGTACGTGTGCTTTTAGGCACTTGGGGGGGGGGGGTTCTTTAGATAGGGGGATAATTGGGGTTTTGAGAAATTACTTCCATGTTTGATATGACATGTTTTGTTTGTTGGAAGTTTCCTTTTTCTTTTGTCAGGGATATATATGCTCATATTGGTTTGTGATATACTCTCTTTGTGGAGTGGAGCAATAAAGACCTTTTGTTTGTAAGGTCATGTGTAGTGTTTTAGGTTAGTGTTTTTAGTAGGTTTAGTGTATGATACTTGTCTTTACAATTTTCATGCCAGTTTGGCTGTGTGGCCGAATAGTGTTTACATTATTAGGCCTTTAATATGTTTTGTGTAATGTTGATGTTTAACCTCTTGTTTTGAGGTAAGGTTTTGGTAAATGTTATTGTACATAACCTGTTTTTAAATAAATAAATAAAAAAAAAGTTGTTCTGGATGTTATAGTGTTGCACAGTTTTTGCACAATTTTTTATTGTATTTGTACTATTATATGTCTTTTAATAAAATATAATTTTTTTTATTCCAGTTGATAAATCACAGGAGTTTCTTCTGGTGACATATTAAATGGGTTTTGAAACAAGGGAATTTCTGTTTGGTGGTCATGGAATTCCTTGAATCGTTTCTTGAATTGAATTTCTCCTTTAAATGTTGTAGTGGTTCAGTACATATTTTAATTGAAGTTAATGAAACATTTTGTTTATACACCATCATTTCATTGCAAGTGGAGAAATGTTCAAAGTTTTCTTCGTTGAACTGTTTGATAAAAAATGCAAGTTTTGCTTCAAACGCTTTCTGTTCAGTATACATATCAGACACTAACTTTCTGTTCAGTATACATATCAGACACTAACTTTCTGTTCAGTATACATATCAGACACTAACTTTCTGTTCAGTATACATATCAGACACTAACTTTCTGTTCAGTATACATATCATACACTAACTTTCTGTTCAGTATACATATCAGACACTAACTTTCTGTTCAGTATACATATCAGACACTATCTTTCTGTTCAGTATACATATCAGACACTAACTTTCTGTTCAGTATACATATCAGACACTAACTTTCTGTTCAGTATACATATCATACACTAACTTTCTGTTCAGTATACATATCAGACACTATCTTTCTGTTCAGTATACATATCAGACACTAACTTTCTGTTCAGTATACATATCAGACACTAACTTTCTGTTCAGTATACATATCAGACACTAACTTTCTGTTCAGTATACATATCAGACACTAACTTTCTGTTCAGTATACATATCAGACACTAACTTTCTGTTCAGTATACATATCAGACACTAACTTTCTGTTCAGTATACATATCAGACACTAACTTTCTGTTCAGTATACATATCAGACACTAACTTTCTGTTCAGTATACATATCAGACACTATCTTTCTGTTCAGTATACATATCAGACACTAACTTTCTGTTCAGTATACATATCAGACACTATCTTTCTGTTCAGTATACATATCAGACACTAACTTTCTGTTCAGTATACATATCAGACACTATCTTTATGTTCAGTATACATATCAGACACTAACTTTCTGTTCAGTATACATATCAGACACTAACTTTCTGTTCAGTATACATATCAGACACTAACTTTCTGTTCAGTATACATATCAGACACTATCTTTCTGTTCAGTATACATATCAGACACTAACTTTCTGTTCAGTATACATATCAGACACTAACTTTCTGTTCAGTATACATATCAGACACTAACTTTCTGTTCAGTATACATATCAGACACTAACTTTCCGTTCAGTATACATAGCAGACACTAACTTTCTGTTCAGTATACATATCAGACACCAACTTTCTGTTCAGTATACATAGCAGACACTAACTTTCTGTTCAGTATACGTTTCAGACACTAACTTTCCGTTCAGTATACATATCAGACACTAACTTTCCCTTACCCTGTTACTTTATGTTCAACGTAAATATCAGCCAAGAAAACTAATTACAAAATCCACTTCTGATCTGGAAATGCTTCATGAATTTTTTCTTTTTCAGTCTTGAATATTTCAGTTTCCTGACGAAGCGCAAAGAGCCCCCTCACTTCAGGATGAAACAATACATCAGTATATTCTGAATCTAATTCTGAAAACAACTTTTGAAACTGTCAATGATTCAAACCATGATTACTGATGACACTTACACATGATACCACAATACTCATGACTTCCTTAAATTTAATTACTTTACTATACAATGCCAAGTGAGGGAAAAGTTCACTAGATAAGAGTGGAAGTATGAGGGGTGGAGGCAGTATGAGTGGTGGAGGCAGTGTGAGTGGTGGAGGCAGTATGAGTGGTGGAGGCAGTGTGAGTGGTGGAGGCAGTGTGAGTGAGTGGTGGAGGCAGTATAAGTGAGTGGTGGAGGCAGTATGAGTGGTGGAGGCAGTATGAGTGAGTGGTGGAGGTAGTACGAGTGAGTGGTGGATGTAGTACGAGTGGTGGAGGCAGTATGAGTGAGTGGTGGAGGCAGTATGAGTGAGTGGTGGAGGCAGTATGAGTGAGTGGTGGAGGCAGTATGAGTGAGTGGTGGAGGCAGTATGAGTGAGTGGTGGAGGCAGTATGAGTGAGTGGTGGAGGCAGTATGAGTGAGTGGTGGAGGCAGTATGAGTGGCGGAGGCAGTGTGAGTGGTGGAGGTAGTATGAGTGGTGAAGGCAGTATGAGTGGTGGAGGCAGTATGAGTGGTGGAGGCAGTATGAGTGGTGGAGGCAGTGTGAGTGGTGGAGACAGTGAGAGTGAGTGGTGGAGGCAGTATGAGTGAGTGGTGGAGGCAGTATGAGTGGTGGAGGCAGTATGAGTGGTGGAGGCAGTATGAGTGGTGGAGGCAGCATGAGTGGTGGAGGCAGTATGAGTGGTGGAGGCAGTATGAGTGGTGGAGGCAGTATGAGTGGTGGAGGCAGTTGAGAGTGGTGAGGCAGTGTGAGTGAGTGGTGGAGGCAGTATGGAGTGGTGGGGCAGTGTGAGTGAGTGGTAGAGGCAGTATGAGTGGTGGAGGCAGTATGAGTGGTGGAGTCAGTATGAGTGGTGGAGGCAGTGTGAGTGAGTGGTGGAGGCAGTATGAGTGGTGGAGGCAGTATGAGTGGTGGAGGCAGTGATGAGTGGTGGTGGAGGAGTGAGTGGTGGAGGCAGTATGAGTGGTGGAGGCAGTATGAGTGGTGGAGGCAGTGTGAGTGAGTGGTGGAGGCAGTATGAGTGGTGGAGTCAGTATGAGTGGTGGAGGCAGTGTGAGTGAGTGGTGGAGGCAGTATGAGTGGTAGAGGCAGTATGAGTGGTGGAGGCAGTATGAGTGGTGGAGGCAGTATGAGTGGTGGAGGCAGTATGAGTGGTGGAGGCAGTGTGAGTGGTGGAGGCAGTATGAGTGGTAGAGGCAGTATGAGTGGTGGAGGCAGTATGAGTGGTGGAGGCAGTATGAGTGGTGGAGGCAGTGTGAGTGGTGGAGGCAGTATGAGTGGTGGAGGCAGTATGAGTGGTGGAGGCAGTATGAATGGTGGAGGCAGTATGAGTGAGTGGTGGAGGCAGTCTGAGTGAGTGGTGGAGGCAGTCTGAGTGGTGGAGGCAGTATGAGTGGTGGAGGCAGTGTGAGTGGTAGAGGCAGTATGAGTGGTGGAGGCAGTATGAGTGGTGGAGGCAGTATGAGTGGTGGAGGCAGTGTGAGTGGTGGAGGCAGAGTGAGTGGTGGAGGCAGTATGAGTGGTGGAGGCAGTATGAGTGGTGGAGGCAGTGTGAGTGTTGTAGGCAGTATGAGTGAGTGGTGGAGGCAGTATGAGTGAGTGGTGGAGGCAGTATGAGTGAGTGGTGGAGGCAGTATGAGTGAGTGGTGGAGGCAGTATGAGTGATTGGTGGAGGCAGTATGAGTGAGTGGTGGAGGCAGTATGAGTGAGTGGTGGAGGCAGTATGAGTGAGTGGTGGAGGCAGTATGAGTGAGTGGTGGAGGCAGTATGAGTGAGTGGTGGAGGCAGTATGAGTGAGTGGTGGAGGCAGTATGAGTGAGTGGTGGAGGCAGTATGAGTGAGTGGTGGAGGCAGTATGAGTGAGTGGTGGAGGCAGTATGAGTGAGTGGTGGAGGCAGTATGAGTGAGTGGTGGAGGCAGTATGAGTGAGTGGTGGAGGCAGTATGAGTGAGTGGTGGAGACAGTATGAGTGAGTGGTGGAGGCAGTATGAGAGGTGGAGGCAGTATGAGTGAGTGGTGTAGGCAGTATGAGTGAGTGGTGTAGGCAGTATGAGTGAGTGGTGTAGGCAGTATGAGTGGTGGAGGCAGTGTGAGTGGTGGAGGCAGTATGAGTGGTGGAGGCAGTATGAGTGGTGGAGGCAGTATGAGTGGTGGAGGCAGTATGAGTGGTGGAGGCAGTATGAGTGGTGGAGGCAGTATGAGTGGTGGAGGCAGTATAATTGGTAGGATAAGTGTTCTGAACGGGGGGGTGTGAGTCGTTACTTTCATCCCAACCCCTTCCTTCCTCCACCTGGTGTGAGTCAACTAGGGACCCTGCTGATGGATGAATGTCACTTGGCTTTCTGCTCTCATTAAGTCTCCTTGCTGTGTCCAGGTCACCCGACACAAGAGAGACGAGACCAGCTGCATGATCTAGGCATAGATCTTCAACGTAAAAATTCCTCATTTTGGGAACTCTGCTGTTCTACAACCTTTGTTCAGGTCAACAATCTCTTCAAAGTCCTCATTTTGAGAACTCTGTTTTTCTCATACCACCGGGACTGATCTACCATTTTGTGTGATCTCCAGTTGTCTGCAACGGCCGGCAGCCAAACGCCATTAATTACGTTGCCAGCTGCGTATCTTGATTGGCGTTGGTACCTTCTGAGGCTGGACTTCACAATAATAACTACCACCTGTGACCACTCTGTGGTCACAGGTGGCTTGCCAATAACACCAGCAGAATCGGAAGACCATCTTTCTGATATATGTATATATTAATCTTGCTTTATTGGATTTATTTAGTTATTTAATTCTTTCATTTGCTTCAGATAGGACTAGCTCATATTTGTTTTAAATTGAATTTTGTTTATCTTTAATAAAAACTGTTTATCTTATTTTTATTCTTCTGTTTTCTTTCCACGAGAAGGAGTCCTTTCAAATGTTCTTTGAGGGGGTTTCATCGCCTCACATTTCCAAAAATACATTTTCTGGTGTATTACTTCCTTTCATACTTCAGTGCACATAAGTCTTCCTCAGTTTTAAAAGTTGTTGTCAATATCTCTAGTGTAAACAAAAGATCGTGTCGGAAACACCACAGCTTTCATCCAGCGCTAGAGAAAAAAAAATGCCTACTTTTTTTTTTTTAAGATAATTCACAAAAAAAATATCTGTCTCACTCTCAACAGACGGAGTTTCAAATTTTCACCATGTCTTGCGCCGGATGATCCAAATGGGTTTAGCGCTTAAAAATAACAGTTACTGTTTAAACAGAAAAACTAATATTTTGAAAACAGGATGGCTTCTCTGGACAATTTTTTTTAACGAGTCTTATCATGCATTCTTTAACAAATTCGCCGTCTGTAAATGGCCTCCCTTTTTCACATATGTATTTGGCGACCTCAAAACTCGACCGCACACATGACTCTCAGTTTCTTTGGTCATATTTCTAAAGAAATTTTGTTGTCAAGAAATTGACATTTTCAAAGCATTTATTTTGTTTGTCTGTGCATTGACTTGTAAGAAAAATAATCCTCATGTCGTTGTTTATGATGTCCTTTGAGATTAAACTTCTTTATGGTCTTTATAGTTTCTTGATATATAAGACGCAGTGAGTTATTTCATACTGAAATAAAAACCTCGTTTGTCCAACACGGCTCTCATCTATTATTCTTTTTTTTTTCTAAATTAACAAACGTCACTTTCAATGGGCAGGTGGAAACTTTTGTTTAATAATTTCCGAAAAAATGGAAAAAAAAATAAATAAGACACAGTGTCGAGATTCTTATTTATAAAATTTCTGAGGAGAAATTTAGGAATGAAAATACATTATATAAAGGACACACTCTAAAATAAAAATAGAAACGTGGTTAGTAAGAACGTAAAATATACATTACATATTAAGTACAAAAACATGAGACACAGACATGAACCAAAACCCGTTTAAAGCTCTACGAGGCGGGGCAGCAGCAGCACCACCACCACCACCACCACCACCACCACCACCACCACCACCACAAACAACACTGGACTCACCTTCCCAGGGATATATATTTTGCAGCCCCCTCAGGGAGAGGGGGGGGGGGAAATGACCTGGGGAATGTGTGTGTGAGTACTCACCTATTTGTGATTGCAGCGGTCGAATTAAAGTTCCTGACACCGCCTCTCTCCCTGCTCCATGAACTTTGTCGTATCTCTTCTTAAAACTAGGTATGGATCCTGCCTCCACTACCACACTTTCCAGATTGTTCCTTTTCCTGACAACTGTGTGACTGAAGAAATACTTTCTAACAACTTCCAGTTGTGACCCCTTCTTTCTGTGTCCCATCTATGAAACATTCTTTCCCTATCTATCTTGTCAATTCCTTTCAGTATTATATATGTCCCTTCTATCCTCCCGTCCTCCAGCGTCGTAAGATCGATTTCCCTTAACCTCTCCTCGTAGGACATATCCCTTAGCTCCGGGACTAGTCTTGTTCCAAATCTTTGCACTTTCTCTAATTTCTTGGCGTGCTTAATCAGGTGTGGGTTCCATACTGGTGCTGCGTACTCCAACATGGGCCTGACGTACACGGTGTACAGTCTTGGCCGATTTCTCACTAAGGTGACGAAATTCTATTCTTAGGTTTGCCAAGCGCCCATATACTGCAGCAGTTATTTGGTTCATGTGTACCCCAGTAGACGTGCTCAGTATTATACTCACCCCAAGATCCTCTCTCCTTGAGTGAGCCTTGTAGTCTTTGGTTCCCTAGCCTGTACTCAGTCTGCGGTCTTCTTTGACCTTCTCCAATCTTCATGACTTTGCACTTGGTGGGGTTAAACTCCAGGAGCCAGTTGCTAGATCAGGCTTGCAACCTGTCCAAATCTCTTTGTAGTTCTACCTGATTCTCATCTGATTTAATTCTTCGCATTACCTTCACATCGTCTGAAAAAAGAGACACTTCTGAATCTATCCCTTCCGTTATGTCATTCACATATACCAAAAAACAACACCGGCCCTAGGACTGACCCCTGTGAAATACCGCTCGTAACAGGCGCCCATTCTGACACCTCGTCACGTACCATGACTCGTTTTCCTTCCTGTCAGGTATTCTCTGATCCATTGCAGCGCCTTTCCTGTTATTCCTGCCTGCTCCTCTATCTTTTGCACTAATCTCTTGTGTGGAACTGCGTCGAAAACCTTCTTACAGTCCAAGAAAATGCAATCTACCCACCAATCTTTTTTTCCTCTCTCTCTCGCTTGTCTTACTTCTATCACATTGTCATAAAATTCCAGTAGGTTTGTGACACAGGATTTTCCTTCCCTGATACCGTGCTGATATCTAGGTGCTCCACCACTCTTCTCCTGATAATGTTCTCCTGATAATGCTGCCTGTCTGTCTACTTTCGATAAGGTTTTGGTGTAAAATGGCTTTAAATATTTTGTAATTGTTGACACTATGCAGTGTGGAACATGTGAAGGCCGCATCCATTTCCTAGAAGGGCCATTTGCGACCCGCAGGCCGCAATTTGAGGACTCCTGCAGTATAAACCTTGTTCAATGCACTGACTTTGCTTGGAGCGCCAAGCACTAGATATAATCTTAAACAGACTGTCTCTGGAGAGAAAAATTCAATAAAAACTCATAGCTGGTATAATGGATGGGGCGCATGGTAACACTGCCTGAAATGAGATTACATATTATTAAAATGTATGCAGTAAAACGCAATGGTCAGCGTGGCAGGTTAATAAATTTTAGATAGTAAGTTTGACGCTCGTCCATTCTTCCGGTTTGTTTTAAACAAATTTGATATGAAACTGAATCTTCGTTACACACAGAAAGTTGGTACGAATTGTATGTTTGTTATTTATCGAAATAATCAATTTACAAAGCTATTACAATAACTTACATGAAAGTTATTTGTTTTCAGATGTGTTTTCAGTCATGTAGGCTACACCTAAATGTAGGCTATGATTACATGACTTACTTAATTTGGGATATGATTACATAACTTAATGCAGGTTATGACTTAAATTTACCTCTTTCAACAAACCGGCTGTATCCCACCGAGGAAGGGTGGCCCGAAAAGAAAACCAAAATTTTCTCATTTTAACTTTAGTAATAGTATATACAGGAGAAGGGGTTATTAGCCCATTGCTCCCGGCATTTTAGTCACCTCTTACGACACGCATGCCTTACGTAGGAAGAATTCTGTTCCACTTCCCCATAGAGATAAGAGGAAATAAACAAGAACAAGAACTAGTAAGAAAATAGAAGTAAACTCAGAGGGGTGTGTATATATATTCTTGTACATGAATGTGTAGTGTGACCTAAGTGTAAGTAGAAGTAGCAAGACGTATCTGAAATCTTGCATGTTTATGAGACAGAAAAAAGACACCAGCAATCCTACCATCATGTAAAACAAATACAGGCTTTCATTTTAAACTCATTTGGCAGTACGATAGTACCTCCCTGGGCAGTTGCTGTCTACCAACCTACTACCACAGAACGGTAGTACCTCCTTGGGCATTTACTGTCTACCAACCTACTACCACAGTACGGTAGTACCTCCCTGGGCGATTGCTCTCTACCAAACTACTGCCACAGGATGGTAGTACCTCCCTGGGAAGTTGCTGTCTACTAACCTACTACCACGGAATGGTAGTACCTCCCTGGGCAGTTGCTGCCTACCAACCTACTATCACAGTACGGTAGTACCTCCCTGGGCGGTTGCAGTCTACCAAACTACTGCCACAGGATGGTAGTACCTCCCTGGGAAGTTGCTGTCTACTAACCTACTACCACGGAATGGTAGTACCTCCCTGGGCAGTTGCTGCCTACCAACCTACTACCACAGGACGGTAGTACCTCCCTGGGTGGTTGCTGTCTACCAAACTACTACCACAGGATGGTAGTACCTCCCTGGGAGGTTGCTGTATACCAACCTACTACCACAGGACGGTAGTATCTCCCTGGGAGGTTGCTCTCTACCAAACTACTACCACAGTACGGTAGTACCTCCCTGGGCAGTTGCTGTCTACCAAACTACTACCACAGTACGGTAGTACCTCCCTGGGTGGTTGCTGTCTACCAACCTACAACCACAGGATGGTAGTACCTCCCTGGGCGGTTACTGTCTACCAAACTACTGACACAGGATGGTAGTACCTCCCTGGGCGGTCGTTGTCTACCAACCTACTACCACATTACGGTAGTACCTCCCTGGGCGGTTGCTGTCTACCAACTTACTTCCACAGGACGGTAGTACCTCCCTGGGTGGTTGCTGCCTACCAACCTACTACCACAGGACGGTAGTACCTCCCTGGGCAGTTGCTGTCTACCAACCTACTACCACAGGACGGTAGTACATCCCTGGGTGGTTGCTGTTTACCAACCTACTACCACAGGACGGTAGTACCTCCCTGGGTGGTTTCTGCCTACCAATCTACTACCACAGGACGGTAGTACCTCCCTGGGCAGTTGCTGTCTACCAACCTACTACCACAGGACGGTAGTACCTCCCTGGGTGGTTGCTGTTTACCAACCTACTACCACAGGACGGTAGTACCTCCCTGGGTGGTTGCTGTCTACCAACCTACTACCACAGGACGGTAGTACCTCCCTGGGCAGTTGCTGTCTACCAACCTACTACCACAGGACGGTAGTACCTCCCTGGGTGGTCGCTGTCTACCAACCTACTACCACAGGACGGTAGTACCTCCCTGGGTGGTTGCTGTTTACCAACCTACTACCACAGGATGGTAGTACCTCCCTGGGTGGTTGCTGTTTACCAACCTACTACCACAGGATGGTAGTACCTCCCTGGGTGGTTGCTGCCTACCAACCTACTACCACAGGATGGTAGTACCTCCCTGGGTGGTTGCTGTTTACCAACCTACTACCACAGGATGGTAGTACCTCCCTGGGTGGTTGCTGTCTACCAACCTACTACAACAGGACGGTAGTACCTCCCTGGGTGGTTGCTGTCTACCTGGAGCTTACGTGGAAAGAATTTTGGGGGTCAACGCCCCCACGGCCCGGTCTGTGACCAGGTCTCATGGTGGATCAGGGTCTGATGAACCAGGCTGTTACTGTTGGCCGCACGCAAACCGACGTACGAACCGCAGCCCGGCTGGTCAGGTACTGACTTTAGGTGTCTGTCCAGGGCATGCTTGAAGACAGCCAGGGGACTATTAGTAATCCCCCTTATGTATGCTTGGAGGCAGTTGAACAGTCTTGGGCCCCGGACACTTATTGTGTTGTCTCTTATCGTGCTAGTGGCACCCCTGCTTTTCATTGGGGGGATGTTGCATCATCTGCCGAGTCTTTTGCTTTCATAGGGAGTGACTCTCGTGTACAAGTTTGGTACTAATTCCTCTAGGAGTTTCCAAGTGTATATGATCATGTATCTTATCTTATCTCTTATCTCTCCCGCCTGCGTTCTAGGGAGTACAGGTTGAGGAACTTCAAGAGTTCCCAGTAATTTTGGTGTTTTATCGCAGTTATGCATGCCGTGAAGGTTCTCTGTACATTTTCTGGGTCAGCAATTTCACCTGTCTTGAAAGGTGCTATTAGTGTGCAGCAATATTCCATCCTAGATAGAACAAGCGACCTGAAGAGTGTCATCATGGGCTTGGCATCCCTAGTTTTGAAGGTTCTCATTATCCATCCTGTCATTTTTCTAGCAGATGCGATTGATACAATGGTATGGTCTTTGAAAGTGAGATCTTCTGAAATGATCACTCCCAGTTCTTTTACATTAGTTTTTCGCTCTATTGTGTGGTTGGAATTTGTTTTATACTCCGATGAAGTTTTGGTTTCCTCATGTTTTCCATATCGGAGTAATTGAAATTTCTCATCATTGAACTTCATATTGTTTTCTGCAGCCCACTTAAAGATTTGGTTGATGTCCGCCTGAAGTCTTGCGGTGTCTTCAATGGTGGACACTGTCATGCAAATTCGGGTGTCATCTGCAAAGGAAGACACGACACTGTGGCTTATATCCCTGTCTATGTCAGGTATGCGGATGAGGAACAGGATGGGAGCGAGTTTTGTGCCTTGTGGAACAGAACTTTTCACTGTAGCCGCCTCAGACTTTACTCTGTTTACTACTACACTTTGTGTTCTATTTGTTAGGAAATTATAGATACATCTACCAACTTTTCCTGTTATTCCTTTACCATGCATTTTGTGTGCTATTACACCATGATCACACCTTTCTGGAGTGGGGCTATGTCTGTTGTTTTTAGCAGCTGTGGGACGACCCCTGTATCCATGCTCCCTCTCCATAGGATGTTAAAACCACGTGATAAGGGCCTCTTTCAATTCTTGATGAACACGGAGTTCCATGAGTCTGGGCCTGGTTCAGAGTGCATGGGCATGTAATTTATCGCCTTTTCGAAGTCATTTGGCGTCAGGACTCCACCAGCGGGTGAGAAGATTTATACATAAGTATGACTTTCAAAGACCCAAAATCCTGAGTGACCTTCCAGAAGACCCAGATGCATGGGTGACACCACAACTTTTTTATGTCTTGTGATACTATCTCTAACCCAAGTTCTGGTGATTTCTGATTATACTTATCAGCCATTATATTGAATTATGTCAGTGATAATTAAATGTTAGACACCACCTCTGCAAAGCAAGCCGGCCAGTCTCTAGATAGCAGTTTCTTAACCATCACTCGCCCTGCTATTGTCCTTGAACTTAAGTCCAGCAATTATTAAAAAAAAAAAAAAAAAAAAAATAATTGCACTTAGTATACCCTTTACTGATGCAGAGTCATGCAATTATAACTTTGTTATACATGTGTGACACTGTTGGGTAAATGTTATGCCCTATCTGATATATTAACTTTACATACCACTATACTCATAAATATATAATGCACCAAAGTGGTTGGGCCACTTACCTTTTTTATCCTTCCTCCTCACCAACTCCCCCACATTTTTTCCACTATTTCCATCCTTACCTATCCTTCTTCCTTCCCCGTCTTACCAAAGCTCTGGTCAAAAAGCGGAAGCGGCGTCAGGATAATATCAGACTGGTTTGTGTCTACCAAATTTTGTGTCTCTCTCATAAAAAGTTCATTTAGGTCTTCGACTCTCTGTCTGGTTAGTGGCTCGCTGAAAACTGAGTCATATTGGGACTTGAGTAGCTCACTCATTTCCTTGCTGTCATCTGTGTAGGACCCATCTCGTTTAAGTAGTGGCCCAATACTGGATGTTGTTCTCGACTTTGATTTGGCATAAGAAAAGAAATACTTGGGGTTTCTTTCAATTTCATTTATGGCGGTTAGTTCTTCCCGCGATTCTTGACTCCTGTAAGATTCCTTTAGTTCGATGTTGGTTATTTCTCTGACCAGTGTCTCCCTACATATTGCAGATATATTGACCAACCTACTACCACAGGTTAAATTTTCTTATTTACATCAATTCTCAAAGTTGATAATATTTAAACCTACAGTGTATATATGCAGATCCATATTATTCATAACATCTTCATAAGCAATGCTACAGTGGAGTAATTATATAATTTTGTCTTGTAATTTACATAATTAAACTACATATACAAATAAAATGTCTTTGAATAAATGGTTCGGAGAACCGACGAGTTGATAAATGAGACACTTGTCCAACATTAAGGTATCTTCAGTCTAGAAACGTTTCGCCAGCTTCTTAAATTCCAATACAAAGAACGATGTGATCAGTCCAATATTGATGGACTGAACACATCGACTCCAGGTTGAAGGATTCGTTTCCTCAAACTCTTTCTCATTTTCCACCGTCCTCTGCGTTGTACTGAAGAAGCCCCTGGCAGGCGAAACGTTTCCACAGAAAAGATACCATGATGTTACACAGGTGTCTCATTCATCAACTAATACGTTATGTGACTTAACCTGATAAATCCTGAATCTTCTGTGACTTAAGCTGATAAATCCCGAATTTCATGTGTTTTAACCTAGTAAATCCCGACATTAATTTAAAGATGTTTATTGTTATCTGCCTACTTATGTGTTATCATATTTACAGTCTACAACAGAAAATGGTGTATACGGCTGATGTATACACAGGATACATAAAACTGATTGCCAAGGTAAGGTGAATAATCTCTTGAAAAATACATATACTTACTGAAACACAAAAATATGAGCTAATTAAAAAAATCATGACCACCAACCCTTCTTTACCATAAACCAGGTAATTCAGCCAGACCCATAAACACCTCCATTGGATCAGTCACCTATCAATTGTCCAAATAGCTAGTAGATATATTGAGCCCAATTGTAGGCAAAATTTCTAACTTTAATATTAAAATCAAAATTGATTTTGTTGACAAACTAAGCCTCATGACTGTCTTAAATAATTACAGTATTGCTAGTTTTGATGTCGTATCGTTCTTCACAGAAGTTCTAGTTGATGACTTAATAAGTTTCCCGTCTGAAGACTTCTGTAATTACGATTAACCACTGCATATTTATGCAAAGTTTGTGTTTAATGGAGAGTTTTACACTCAGAAGTTTGGTATAGTAATGGGAAATCCTCTCTCACAAGTCCTTAGCAATTTGTGCATGGAATTTTTTTAAACAACTGTTTAACGGAATTCTTCCTGATAAAGCTAAATTGTATAGATATGTGGACGATATTCTATGCTTAATGCCCAAGAATATAGATATAAACTAATTCCTACTTGAATTAAATAATCTAACTCCATCTATAAAGTTTCCTGGTGAGTTTGAACAAGATAAAACTCATTGCCTATTTTTAGATGTCTTAATTGTTAAGGGAAACCATAAATTTAAATTAAAAATATACAGAAAACCAACACATAACTGCTCTTATGTGCACTGTTATTCTTTACACCATGACAGAAAAAATGCTGATGGCCGTGTCTAAGATTCCCTGTAAGAAATGCGATAACGTTTATTACGGTCAAACTGGGAAAAAGTCTTGAACTAAGATTACAATAACATAAATATAGCATTAGAAGTGGACAAGAGTCTAATGTTTTTTTTTATTCATGTGAGAGATTTTAACCAGCCTATAGATTTTGAAAAGGCCAAGAAGGCTGTATCAAAAAGGTCCATGGCTGAGTGAAATATAATTGAATCAGGCTTCGTAAAAGTAGTATTGATTGTAATATGATTATAAATTCAGAGTTGTATAAATTAAATAAATTTATAACGAATAGAATTTATGAAGATTTTAAACTATGCCTGACATGTTACTCTTAAAAGTTTTGCTTGACATGTCACATTAGTTGGATTTGTGTCCTTTTACTTAACATATTGTCGGTAATTCTACCAATATTAGTACTGATTACACTTCCACACTCAGTGAGTAGGGTCATATGTGAGGTCCTATTTCAGCTTTATAAGTCTTCTGTTGTCCCATTATTTTTGCTATTCCTTGATAATGTGAGAAATTACGAAAGCGCTTGAAATTTCACTATTTTCCACTATGCTTATTTTGCATATTGTGATATTACCTGTTTACTGCGATCTTAATGCAACACCCAAACAGTAACTACTAGAGCGATAAGATTGTCCCAAACACATACACATACAAATTCAAATAGATACAATACAAATAGACAGATCTGTACTTTAAGGAAGTTATTAGTAGAATATACAGTAAAACAACCAATAAGATCACATCATGAAATCCTGTGTAGTCTGCAACCAAACAAACAAATTGATTACTGGATGGATTACATGCAACTTCTGTGGGAAATGGGCCCACGCAACAAGAGATATTAAACTAGGGAAGTGTTTTTGGGTATGTCCAAATGAGACCGAACTGAGGAATAAAATCACATTGGTATTAAAAGATGATAACATCAAAACAGCCTTCTTAAAAAAAACATGACAGCATTCTGTAACAGATGGGAAAATAAAAAGACTGGGCCAGATGGTGCTATCGCCCCTTGTACAAATGCTGTCCTGGTAGACAGTAACTGTAAGAATAGAGAAATAAATGGTAGTGGCCTGGAGTGGGACAGGAGCTCTAGTGGGGAAACAGGTGTAGACAAGGACATGCAAAAACCAATGTTACAAACTAGCAATACCACGGGAGATAGTAAACAAGGGGATGCCCCGAGAAATAGTGAAGATAAATTACCAGAAATAACTGGTGAAAGCTCCATTGTTAGCACTAGTGCTGAAGATAGAAATGAAACAGGAAAACACACACCAGTAGGGAATACAGTAGGGAATGCAGTTACAAAAAACCAAGGCAAACAGAAACCAGGCCTCTGCAAATTCTATGCACTTGATATCTGCAGGCATGGAATATCTGGAAAAACAGATGGAACATTGTTACGCAGAAATTGGGGTTTACCTGAGGCCTAATGCCTTGTCTAAGGGCAAAGGATAAAAGTTACACCCAACACCTGTAAAACTAGGCCTCCCAGGTCTATCCCCATAAACAATGCTGATATTACCATTGTGGTTTAGTGCTTCAATGGGTTAGGGTATCAGAAGGGTCACACCAAAAATTCCTAGGTAAGAAAATATAAATTTATTTATTTATATTAAAACTATTTACAGTCCAAACACACCTCTTCACATATCAATTAGCCAAACCCCCTCAATAACAGTACAGGACGGAGAGGGCGGCCAGGTTGTCACTTCAAAAACAAAACAGTTCCCTAAATAACAAAAAAGGCACAATACCGTGACTGGAACAATACACACACAACCTGCACATATAAAAGGGAGGAGCTTACGACGACGTTTCGGCCCGACTTGGACCTATGGGGTCGGCCCAGCCACCGCTACCCTCATCCAGAACACATATCCTCCTATTTCTTCAGTTCACACTCTTCCTTCCGAGCCCCGACCATGTCCGAGCCCAGGGTGTGTACTGGTACACCATGAAAGTGCCTATGGCTTGAGTTAGCTACACAAAAAGGGAATACAACATCACAAACTTAGCTGAAACCACGCTGCGTCTCGCCAGCCGCTCACACATGCCGCCACCTGTGTTCACCCAAGCGACGCCACTACCTCACCACAAACATTTGGAAAATAAATCCCTAGCACCCAAAGCACAGCATATTCCTAAAATTATCATTTACATTTATCTAAAGGTTATACATTATTATTACTATTTTTCTAATTACATGAAATTTATGGCACACTTCTCCAATAGCTATATATTACGTATATTTAAATGTCATGCAGAAACCTGCATAACAAACATGCATCTTTGACCACCCCAGAAAATGCCGTGCCCATATGACAACAGGAAAATGCAACCTCCCTTCTAGTAAGCTTTTCCACCCTGAAATGTGTCACTCTTCAGATTAGGAAAGACAGTGCTATAACTTACATTGCCAGGCACACCACCTAAAGGGTACAAGAAGACACAGAACATCCAGACCATGGGAAAACCTGGGTAGTCACAGCCACTCCAGAGAGAGAGGTTTTTTTTAGCGCCAAGAAGGAAAAAAAGCTGGCAGGAAATGACAGAAATCGTACACCAACTCCGATCATTTCTGGAGTGGAATCACAGTCGATGGCCTCCACTCCAAAACAACAGATATTTGTGCCAGGTGAGTCGAAACAGGAGCAGGCGGGATCACAGTGGAATTATCCACTAGTGCAGCAGTTCTTAACCTGGGGGTCATGACCCCCTCGGGGGTCGTTTGGGGCTTCTCTGGGGGTCACAAAGGGTTCGGGTGAATATAATTTATTTTCATATATTTGAATTAGCCAGCTGGGCTTTTACCAGTTTGGTGAGCGGCAACAGTGATCACACGTGCGGTGGTCTGCTACAGTAAACACATCAACCACAGCCAGTCAAGTCAGTTAGTTCATAACTACGGTGGGGGATGCCGTATGTCGCTCTTACTCCGTGACTCCCAAGGTTGTTTCCTGTTTGCACTATGTCTGCCAAGAAGCCTACATACAATGAAGCATTTCTCAAGATGGGTTTCACAAGCATCATTCAGAACTCTGCGGTGAAGCCGCAATGTGTCTTTTGTACTAAATTTTGTACTCAATTGCGAGTTATTTGTGTATTGTTCCAGTCACGGTATTGTGCCTTTTTTTTGTTATTGCTGAATGCAGTTTCCGTGAGATCTCAGCTCATCTTTTGACAGTGAAGGACGTCATCGAAAGTTACTTTCCAGGACTGGACGACCGCTGGACTGATGCGTGGATCTACAGACCCTTTTCAGTCAAGGACAGTGCCATCAGTGATACTGATGTTACTACTAAGGTAGAATTTCTTCAAATTCGTGAGGATTCTCAGCTGAAAGTCGACTTTACTGAACAAGAGCTCCCGACATTTTGGGCAAAAGTGCAGGATGACTGTCCCATTCTTTCGATGCTGCGCTGACCATGCTGATCCAGTCCCCGTCAACCTATCGCTGCGAGGCTGGATTCACAGCAATGGTAACACTGAAAACGAAGGCACGCAATAGGCTTGTGATCGATGCTGACATGAGGTGTCGCATGTCGAACACTGCTCCTCCCTTTGATAGACTTATGGCTGCAAAACAATTTCAACCCTCCCACTGAGTGAATGAGAAGTAGGTTTTGTATGATGTTCAATAGTTCTGTGGAATTTGCAATGTTCTGGCATTTGTAGAGGCTCAAGGTTTTCGTTCTGTGGCATTTTCAATAAACTATGGTCTTCCTATCATTTTGTTTTATCTTACCTTTTCACAAGGTTCACCGTTTCAAAATTTATTATAGGGGTCACGGTAATACCCTGAGGAGTCTCGGGGATGGGGGTTCATGGGACGAAAAAGGTTAAGAACCACTGCACTAGTGTAAGTAGGTCTTCGTCCAGAGGTTGGACAAGTGTTGAAGAATTCCTTGTATCAAGATCCCATGATGTTGCAGTGTCTGACAGATGTGATAAATAGTTTTGAAAACCGACAAGTTGAAGATTGAGACACTTATGCAACATATGGGAATCTTATTGAAGAAACGTTTCGCCACACAGTGACTTCATCAGTCCAATACAAAGCAGAAAGGTGTAAGGAGGAGTTTGAGGTAATCAGTCCCTCAGCCTGGAATCGATGCTTTCAGTCCATCAATCTTATAGAAAAAACAGCATGTGCTAGAAGTGGCTTATATACTATAGTCAGGTGAGTCGATTTCAGGCTGAGGGACTGATTACCTCAAACTTCTCCTCTCCTTACATCTTTCTGCTTTGTATTGGACTGATGAAGTCACTGTGTGGCGAAACGTTTATCCAATAAAGATTCCCATATGTTGCATAAGTGTCTCAATCTTCACCTTAGAACTATGTACAAAAGTCGCTCAAGCTTGGAGTTGGTGAAGAACTGAGGGAGTGATCACCAGCACCTACAGTCTTCACATTATGTCCAAATATTGTATTGATAAAGCCACTGGATGGCGAAACGTCTAAAAATATTTGAGAAGTAAAAAAAAGCATTAGCCAACCCCCCACCCCAGACTTAAATAAGTGAACCTCATCCCTGGAATATATGTCATTTCTGCCATAGAAGAGGTCCTAGTTGTCAATGAATGTTACTGCATTTTCCTTACAGTATTTGTCCAGCCAGCAATTGACAACAATTGCCCTGGACAACCATTCATTTCCAACTCCTCTCCTTAGCAAAATACCACATATGACAGGGTTCCCTTCCTTCTTCCTAATTATCTCTATTGCTGACCTATACCTGCTAATCAGGTCCTCACTCTTACGTCTGCCAACAAAGTTGCCTCCAGCACTGAGACAGATAATAGGATTCATCCCATCCCCAGGAAAACATACCCTCTGTTTCCTCTTCTTATCTCTAAGACAAAAAGTCCTATCCATAAACTTAATTTGACTGTCCCCAACTCAAACAATGTTCTTACCTCGACTGGCGGTGTGCATGACGTTCTTGACGGTCTTAGTAGAGATGGTCTTCGCTGGGATGTCTTCGTTGGAAGATCATGGATGGTTGATTTACATTCGTCTGATAACAAGGAAAAAGAGTTGCTGGTTTTCACAGCAGTCTCCTGGACCTTCTTCATCTTCAGCTTCGTCCCTTCAGATCCGACTAGCATCCATTCGTTGGTCCGATCATCGGCGACATTGTTCCGGGTATAATCCTTGCACATACCCTTCAGTCGCTAAATTTCTCTACTTGCTTCCGTTAATTCTACCTTAAGCTGGAGATATATCTGCTCATAGTCGAGGGTAGCCATCATCACAATCTCAGGTAGCTAAGAACGGGGAGCACACCAGTCACGATTGATAAAGCTAAGTACAGATGCAATAAGATCAAGTAAACAGGTAATATCACAATATTCAGAACAACCGCTGTGAAAAAAATAATGAAATTATAAGCGCTTTCATGACTTCTCACATTATCAAGGAACTATTTATTTATCTAGCCTATTTTTAAAACTACACATCATTTTCAGATATGTGATCAGTACTTCCTAACTCAAAGTCTATACCAATTTACTGAACAAAAAAAGGAAGATGCAGAACAAGATTTTTATTTGGACTATGTTGTGCTTAAGGTTGATCTTTATTTATGAAGCCATGACTTGATAAAGCTCAATCCTGAGCAAAAAAAATCCCAATTAAAGCTTGTTCTGCATTGTGTCTTTATAAACAGAATATATTATTAGTAAACACTGATTATCATGCAAATGGACTGTGCCCACCCTGTAGTTGGGCTCATTAGTCTAAAGAACATTTAACAGCTGGAGTATAAGGTGCAAGTACCACCTGGTATCTAATCTGCAAGATTACTGTAAGGAGACCATTTGATAATTTAGGGTGCAAAGTTTGAAAAGTGCCTGATAGTTCCAGTGTAATATAAATGTATTGCCTAATGATACAATGCAAATCCATATGACATGATGCATACCCTAGAAGTCCACTTGACTACCAGATTTAAAAGTCAGAGAAGCTCTACTGTGAGGCTAAGACTTTCTATCAGGATTTAAGGATTCTAGCTACTGAGATAGTTGGCCTTAGAAGTCAGTTATTTTAGGCAAGATTTTGTAATTTGATTTAACATAAGATGTAAAACAAAACTTGCCAGCATGAGATTACAAATTTAATAAATATTTTCAGAAGACAATGGTGAAAATAATTGTCATTAAACACGAGGGAGCAGTACTTACAGTAAATAAGGAGGAAAAAAAGTTGTTTTTTATTAATAATTTTGGAAAAGGCATATGAACGGCAAATGCATAGAAATGACAATGTGTTTCAGTAAAAGTGGGTCTTAAGGTTGGATGTGCTATATTTCTTGTGTGAGCTTTTAGGTAAATTGCAAGTAGATGTTACAGTGCTAAGGAGAGGAATGATCTTGAAAGCTAACATATATGACAGAAAGTGGAAGTTGTCAGAGTTGCTGTTTGCAAATGAGGAGGTTTAGAAGGTTTAGGAGGTTTAGAAGCTGTAGAGATTAGAGGAAATTGGAAGGGCCTGTATAAAATAATGAAAATAATTAGAGGTATATTTAGATATTTTAATTGGAGGCGGAGTGTTTAACCCCTAGGTGTCAAAAAGTGCCTGGGGAATGGTGGCAATAAAGTTTAATCTAAGGAAAGGGAAGATAGGTCCAGTTCCTTGAATCAAGTTCCTCACCATCAAGACACCTTGCTTCAGGGAAGAAGTATAGTGAATGAAAGATTGAAGGGCAGGTTGAGAACAAGTGGGAGGGAAGCTAGTGCGTTTAGATATTTAGAAGGGGATGTATCAACAGATGGGGCTATGAAGAATAAGGTAAATCACACAGGAAAAAAATTTCAGGAGTGTTGCTGCATTACAGAAAGAATGAAATTTATTACTGCAGAAAGAGAAATACATGTATATCTGAGTACAGTGGAAACAAAAACTTTTGTATGGATGTAATTGCCTACTTGTAGCTGCAGTGACTGTACTGACTGTAGCTGCAGTGTCTTCAATATAGTATTTTATCAAATAATTGTTTAATATTTCCAGTGGCTGTAGCTCATACTACCTCTTTTTAAAATGAATTAAAAGTAGTAAAGAATGTGAATTTCAAAAAGTGTGTACCATAAGACAGAACTGTAGTGAATTATCATCACCATCACAGGGAATCAATAAACTAACTGAAGTGAAGGACTTACCATCTGATACTTTGGGCCCCTCCCTTGAAATCTCTAAGTAATGACTTAATATATGTAAGAAAAATTAACATGTATTTCAGAAACTTACCTCAAAAAGAAAATTTACCATGTAAGGAAGAGATGGGTACTGTGTATAGTCCCTAAAATGTTGGTGCTAACCTTTTTTTTTATACTGTAAAGTAAACATACTATACAAAACATGCCCTGTTCTCTTGTTTTGCAGAAAAACCATGTTAACTAGCAGATGGTTCAGAATAAGGGATCTCACTTACTATATTGTGTGTGGAGAATTATTTAATTAATTTTTTTTTATTTATATCAGTTACCCTGACCAGTAAAACTCCATATATAACTGGTAGTTCTTGGAGGGTCAAGTGTATCATCTCATGGTCGAGATGAACCTGCTGTCTTCCGGTTGTTTATGAGGCCTGGTCACAGACCGGGCCGCGGGGGCGTTGACCCCCGGAACTCTCTCCATGTAAACACTCGGGAGTTTGTTCCACTCATCCACAACTCTTTTACAAAACCAATACTATCCTATATCTTTTCTGAATGTTAATTTTTCCAACTTGAAACCATTGCTGCGAGACCCGTCTTGGTTTGACATTTTTAGCACATTATTTACATTTCCTTTATTTATTCCCGTTTTCCATTTATACACCTCAATCATATCCTCCCTAATTCTACGCCTTTCTAGAGAGTGCAGATTCAGGGCCCTCAGTCTATCCTCGTATGGAAGATTTCTGATACATGGGATCATATTTGTCATCATCCTTTGAACATTTTCAAGCGCATTTATATCCGTTCTGTAATACGGCGACCAGAACTGTGCAGCATAATCTAAATGAAGCCTAGCCAATGATATATAGAGTTGAAGAACAACCTGAGGACTCCTGTTAGTTCTTGATATGATGCCAAGAATTCTATTCACTTTATTTCGAATACTTACACACTGTTGCCTGGGCTTTAGATTACTGTTAACCAGAACTCCCAAATCTTTTTCACAATCAGAGATATTAAGATCTACATTATTTAGTGTATAAGTATCATGGTTATTTACCTTTCCGATTCTTAGAACTTTGCATTTCTCTTTGTTAAACTGCATCTGCCACTTCACCGACCACTGCACCAGTCTATTCAGATCTTCATGGACACTCTAGTGTCCTCGTCAGAATGAACTCGACGGCCTATTTTGGTGTCATCGGCAAACTTGCTTGCTATTTATACAGTTATATCTATATCGTTTATGTAAATTGTGAACAACAAGGGGCCCAACACTGACCCCTGTGGAATACTCTGATATCTTCCAGTTTAAGCAAACTCTCTGTTGTCTATCTGTCAGCCATGCCTCTATCCAAGAAAAAAAATTCTTCTCCTATTCTTTGTGGCTCGACTTTCCTCAACAGTCTCCATGTGGGACTCTGTCAAAAGCCTTACTGAAGTCCATATACACAATATCATATTCATTACCATGATCTAGCTCCTCAAATACCTTAGTGAAAAAAAGGCTTGAATGCCCCTTTTTAAAACCATTAATCAATTTATGTCTTTCAAGGTGGGCACGAATGGCCCACCTTGTACTATGCCAGTTCGTAGAGATAAGTTGAAAAGACTAGCCAAAGTTTCACTAAGTTACTCGGGGATTTGTTAGGTTTTAAATTATCTATTTGTCTGAGAACCATGTCACTAGTGACTTGGATTGTGCATAATTTATCATTGTTCAGTTCAACATAGTTTATTATTTCTGGAATTTCACTAGTATCTTCCTGCGTAAAAACAGAGGAAATAAGTGTTAAAAGTTCTACCCATTTCCCTATCATTGTCGGTGAGCTGACCTAAGAAACGTTTGAGTGGGCCTACCTTTTCTGTAATCTTACTTCTGTATACCTGAAAGAAACCTTTTTGGTTAGTCTTCGAATCCTTTGCGACTTTAACTTCATAATCTCTTTTTACTTTTCTTAGTCCCTTTTTTATTTCACATTTTAGTTGAATATATTGATTTCTTAAGTGCCTCTCTTCTCTTTTGATTCACCTGTAAATGCCTCTCTTTATCCATTTTGGATAATTTTTGCTTGATCTAATTTCTCTATTTGGAATACAAGTTGTGTATGCAGCTAGAACTATGCTCTGAATATCGTCATATTGGCAACCATCACCACCTACCTGACCCATAGTCAGGTCATTCCAGTTCAACCCATCCAGGTAGTTTCACAGTCCTGTGAAATCGGCCAAGCGGAAGTCAAGGACAGTAACTTGATTGTAGTTATTAGGGTAATTCCATGATATATTGAAACAATGATTTGTGATGCTTTCCCCAAACTCATCAGTAACCTCAAGATCATTAATTATTAATTCCTTGCTGGCAAGAACCAAGACAAGTAGGTTATTTCCTCTAGTTGGTTCTGCCTCTTATCCCCATTATTATTACCTTATTCATATGACAATTAATGGCACCAATGGTTCTACATGGTACTGATGGTTGCAAAAGTCTTGAGCAATTTAGTGTTTTTTGTGTGTATGTGTGTGTGTGTATGTGTGCTCACCTATTTGTGGTTGCAAGGGGCGAGTCATAGCTCCTGGCCCCACCTTTCCACTGACCGCTACTAGGTCTTCTCTCTCCCTGCTCCATGAGCTTTATCAAACTTTGTCTTTAAACTATGTATGGTTCCTGCCTCCACTACGTCACTTTATAGGCTATTCCACTTCTTAACAATTATATGACTGAAGAAATACTTCCTAACATCCCTCTGACTCAACGGAGTCTTCAACTTCCAATTGTGACCCCTTGTTTGTGTCCTATCTCTGGAACATCCTGTCTTTGTCCACCTTGTCAATTCCTCGCAGTATTTTATATGTCATTAACATGTCTCCCCTAACCCTCCTGCCTTCCAGTGTTGTCAGGCCGATTCCCTTAATCTTTCTTCGTAGGACAATTCCCTTAGCTCTGGGACTAGTCTTGTTGCAAACCTTTGCATTTTCTCTAATTTCTTGACATGCTTGATGAGGTGTGGATTCCAATGTAGCGCTGCATACTCCAATATGGGCCAGACATACATGGTGTACAGAGTCTTGAATGATTCCTTATTGAGGAATCGGAACGCTATTATTAGGTTTGCCAAGCGCCCATATGCTGCAGCAGATGTCTGGTTGATGTGCGCCTCAGGAGATGTGCTCGGTATTATACTTACCCCAAGATCTTTTTCCTTGAGTGAAGTTTTCAGTCTTTGGCCACCTAGTCTATACTCTGTCTGCGGTCATCCTTGCCCTTCCCTGATCTTCATGACTTTGCATTTTGCGGTGTTAAATTCAAGGAGCCATTTGCTGGACCATGCTTGTAACCTGTCCAGGTCTCTTTGTAGTCCTGCCTGATCCTTATCCGATTTAATTCTCCTCATTAACTTCACATCATCTGCAAACAGGGACACTTCTGACTGTATCCCTTTTGTTATGTCATTTACATATACCAAAAAAAGCAAGGTGTAAGGAAACACGTCGAAATGTTTTCACCCCGCCGGGAATCGAACCCGGGCACTCCGTGTGTGAAGCGAGAGCTTTAGCATAGGTGAAATACTGACGATGCAGCCTGCAGATTGTCCAGCTCGTTGTGATGTCCTGGCGTGTCTCCACCTTCTTTCTTCTCTTTATATAATATAATCCTATTTACTGTGCTTCTTTCACTGGTCACACACTGATTTCACTTTATAATCTTTCTTGAGTGGCACTTATAACAACAATGCCTACGCCACACTAGGCTGCCCTCTCTAACGTGGGCCGCCAATATCACTTTTAAGTTCACTTATAAAATTGTGGCTCTCCCCACACTTATGTGGCTCAGGGCAACTTGTAAACCACTTCAGGGATTGTTCACTACCCTGACACAATTAATGACTCCAGCAGTAACCTTGGGTAGCCCTCAAAAACATTTATATTCATAGAGCACTAAAGTTGTAACTCGCGCTCAAGGTGTCCCTACTGGTGTGTGTACTCACCTATTTGTGGTTGCAGGGGGTCGATACATAGCTTCTGTTCCTTCCTCTTTACTGATCCCTACTAGGTTCTCTCTCTCTCCCTGCTCCATGAGCTTTATCATACCTCGTCTTAAAGCTATGTATGGTTCATGCCTCCACTACATCATTTGCAAGACTATTCCACTTCCTGACAATTCTGTGAGTAAAGAAATACTTCCTAACATCTTTTTAACTCATCTGAGTCTTCAACTTGTTTCTGTATCCCCTCTCTGGAACATCCTGTCTCTGTCCACCATGTCAATTCCTCGCAGTATTTTATATGTCTTTATCATGTCTCCCCTAATCCTCCTGTCCTCCAGTGTTGTCATAACCGATTTCCCTTAACTTTTCTCCGTATGACATTCCCCTTAGCTCTGGAACTAGCCTTGTTGCAAACCTTTGCACTTTCTCTAATTTCTTGACGTGCTTGACCAAGTGTGGGTTCCAAATTGGTGCTGCATACTCCAGTATGGGCCTGACGTACACAGTGTACAGAGTCTTGAACGATTCCTTACTGAGGTAACAGAACGCTATTCTCAGGTTTGCCAGGCGCCCATATGCTGCAGCAGTTATCTGGTTGATGTGCGCTTCAGGAGATGTGCTCGGTATTATACTCACCCCAAGATCCTTTTCCTTGAGTGAGGTTTGCAGTCTTTGGCCTCCTAGCCTATACTCTGTCTGTGGTCTTCTTTGCCCTTCCCCGACCTCCTTGACTTTACATTTGGCAGGGTTAAATTCGAGGAGCCAGTTGCTGGACCAAGCTTCAAGCCTGTCCAGGTCTCTTTGTAGTCCTGCCTGGTCCTCATCTGATTTAATTCTCCTCATTAACTTCACATCATCTGCAAACAGGGACACTTCTGAGTCTATCCCTTCTGTTATGTCGTTCACAAATATTAAAAATAGCACTGGTCCTAGGACTGATCCCTGTGGAACTCCACTCGTCACAGGCGCCCACTGTGATACCTCGTCACGTACCATGACTCATTGTTGCCTCCCTGTCAGGTATTCTCTGATCCATTGCAGTGTCTTTCTTGTTATACTTGCCTGATCCTTTAGCTTTTGCACTAATCTCTTGTGAGGTAACTTCCGTTACTTTGTCATAAAACTCCAGTTGGTTTGTGACACAGGATTTGCCATCCATGAATCCGTGCTGGTTGTCGTTTATAAACTTGTTCCTTTCTAGGTGCTCCACCACTCTCCTCCTGATAATCTCCATGACTTTGCATATTATAAACGTCAGTGACACTGGTCTGTAGTTTAGTGCCTCGTTTCTGTCCCCTTTCATAAAAATGGGAACTACATTTGCCGTCTTCCATACCTCAGGTAGTTGCCCAGTTTCAAGGGATGTGTTGAAAATTGTGGTTAGTGGCACACACACTGTCTCTGCTCCCTCTCTAAGGATCCACGGAGAGATGTCCGGTCCCACCGCCTTTGAGGTATCAAGGTCACTTAGTAGCTTCTTTACCACCTCCTCGGTTGTGTGTATTTCATCCAACACTTGTTGGTATATCCCTTGTTGGTGTTTTCCTCTGCTCTGACCTCCCAGAGTCCTTTCTGTCTCCACTGTAATAACTTTCTTAAATCTTATGTTGAGCTCCTCACATACTTCTTGGTCGTTTCTTTTGAGTTCTCCACCTTCTTTCCTCAGCCTGATTATCTGGTCCTTGACTGTTGTCTTCCTCCTGATGTAGCTATACAACAGCTTCTGGTTAGACTTGATTTTTGATGCTATGTCGTTTTCGTACTGTCGCTGGGCCTCCCTCCTTATCTGTGCATACTCGTTTCTGGCTCTTTGAGTGATCTCTATATTTTCCTGGGTCCTTTTTCTTCTGTACTTTTTCCATTATCTAGTGCACTTAGTTTTTGCCTCCCTACACCTTTGGGTAAGCCAAGGGCTCGTTCTGGTGTTCCCATTATTTCTGTTGCCCTTGGGAACAAATCTTTCCTCTGCCTCCTTGCATTTTGTTGTTACGTAGTCCATCATTTCGATAATTGACTTTTCTACCAATTCTCTTTCCCACTGAACCTCCTGCACGAAGTTCCTCATACCTGTGTAGTCCCCCCTTTTGTAGTTTGGCTTTTCCCATCCTACTCCTGTTGCCCTCTCCACTTGTATCTCTACTATGTATTCAATGCTCAGGACCACGTGATCACTAGCTCCAAGGGGCCTTTCATATGTGATGTTCTCAATGTCTGAGCTGCTCAGGGTGAATACGAGGTCCAGTCTTCCTGGTTCATCCTCCCCTCTCTCTCTCTGGTAGTGTCCGTAACATGTTGATGCATGAGGTTTTCCAGTACCTCATCCATCATCTTGGAACTCCATGCTTTGGGACCCCCATGTGGCTCCAGGTTTTCCCAATCAATCTCCTTGTGATTGAAATCGCCCATAACTAGTAACTTTGCTCTACCCGTGTGAGCTCTTCTGGCCACCTCAGCTAGTGTGTCCACCATTGCTCTGTTGCTATCTTCATATTCTCCTTTTGGCCTCCTGCACTTCTGTAGCTGTTTATACATCACTGCAATGACTACCTTATGTCCCCCAGACTGAATTGTACCTACTATGTGATCCTTTTCGCCAGTTTCGTCCATTCCTTCCATTTCCTCAACCTCCCTTCGGTTTTTAATGAACAGTGCAACTTCTCCCCCTCTGCTCCTATCTTTCCTCAGGTCTGAAATCCAGGTGGGAAGATTGCGTCTGTTATCATCCCAGTGAGTTTCGTTTATGTGACTCCTCACATTTATTTGTTATTCTGTCCGCATTCGTATACCAAACCTTCAACTTCTTTTCTAAAACTGTGGTCTGGGAAGAACGTTGGGGTTGGGGGAACGGGAGCCCTGGTGGGGACCTATCGGGGGTTGCTGTGGGGTGGAATTTGTGATGAAGGGGTGGGGGCAGAGGGTACAGTGTGTGGGTTTTGGTTTAGATTGTTTGGTTGCATTGGGGTTGTCATTGTTGGGGGTCCTGCTGTGGATGGTTCTGAATGAGGTTGTGTTTGCGCTTCCTCCTGAGTCTTCGTTCTCCTGCTCATCTCCGTCATTGCCTCTCGATCCTCCTTGCGTCTTTGTACCCTCTCTTTCAGTTTCTGCCTTTATTCTTGTGTTCTGTCTCGGTCGAGGTACACTCTCCAGTACTTCTGTATGTCCTTTAGTCGTGCTTTCTCCTGCAGGATCCCGTTTCGAGATGATTCTGCCTTGAAAATCGCTGTGACTGGCCGGTTTTTTCTCTTGCAAACCACCCAATTCTCAGAAAATTTGTCAATTGGGTTGTGTCATACTCTCCTATTGCTTTCATGACAATTTGAATCGTTTTTTTTCTCCTCCTGTCTTCTTGCTTCATAAGTTTCCCCTTCGACTTCCTGGAGCCCATAGACAAAAACTGACCTCTCCCATTCGTCCTCGAACTGTATTTCCCTTTGCATCCCCTGAAACATTTTAGTTCTTTTCATTGAAGCATTCCTTCCTTCAGTCTCTTCACTAGCTGATGTCCCTGTGCTCAGTGGTCTGTCTTTTTTTCTTCTCAGCTCTTCCTGGGCACTGCAGTGGTCTGTTAGAGCTCCTTCATTGTCTTTAGTCCCCTTCATTTGTTCCTGATGTGGTCCTCGTCTTTTCCCGGGCTCCACGGTGGTCTGACAGGGCCTCAACATACAGTATAGCTCCTTTGTTCGCTACAGTCCCCTCGTCTGTGACTGAAGTAGAAGTTCCTGATGTCATGCCTGTATTGCTCTTCGGTTCTTTAGACTGTTTTAGATTTTTTAGTTCCTCTTCTAAGCTCTGTTTCTTAGCTTCTGCTGCTATGGCTTGTAGCTCCCATTTCCTTCTCTCAGCAGCTATTGTCTCCTCTATTTTCTTGCTGAGGGCTTCTACCTTCCTTCCCCACTCTTCCTACCTATTCGTGAGCTCTGCCTCCCAATCTTCCTACCCAGGTTCATCCACCAGTCCCCTGGTTCTCCGTCCTGTTCTTTGGTAACTCATTTGTGTGTGTGTGTGTGTTGTGTGTGTGTGTATGTGTGTGTGTGTTTGTGTGTGTTTTGTGTGTGTTTGTTTGTTTGTGTACTCACCTAATTGTGGTTGCAGGGGTCGAGTCTCAGCTCCTGGCTCCTGTGTGTGTGTGTGTGTTTGTGTGTGTACTCACCTAGTTGTAGTTGCGGGGGTCGATTCATAGCTCCTGGCCCCGTATCTTCACTGGCCGCTAGTGGGTCACTCTCCCTGCGCCATGAGCTTTATCATACCTCTTCTTAAAGCTATGTATGGAGCCTGCCTCTACTACATCACTTCCTAAACTATTCCACTTCCCGACCACTCTGTGACTGAAGAAATACTTCCTAACATCTCTGTGAATCATCTGAGTCTTCAACTTCCAACTGTGTCCCCTTGTTGCTGTGTCCCATCTCTGGAACATTCTGTCTCTGTCCACTTTGTCAATTCCTCTCAGTATTTTATATGTTGCTATCATGTACCCCCTATCTCTCCTGTCCTCCAGTGTCGTCAGGTCGATTTCCCTTGTTGCAAACCTTTGTACTTTCTCGAGCTTCTTCACGTGCTTGGCTAGGTGTGGGTTCCAAACTGGTGCTGCATACTCCATGTGCGCCTCAGGAGATGTACCTGGTGTTATACTCACCCCAAGGTCTTTTTCCTTGATTGAGGTTTGCAGTCTCTGGCCCCCTAGGCTGTACTCCGTCTGCGGTCTTCTTTGCCCTTCCCCAATCTTCATGACTTTGCACTTGGTGGGGTTGAACTCCAGGAGCCAATTGCTGGACCAGGATTGCAGCCTGTCCAGATCCCTTTGTACTTCTGCCTGGTCCTCGTCCGACTGAATTCTTCTCATCAACTTCACATCATCTGCAAACCGGGACACTTCAGAGTCTATTCCTTCCGTCATGTCGTTCACAAATACCAGAAACAGCACTGGTCCCAGGACTGACCCCTGTGGAACCCCGCTCGTCACCGGCGTCCACTCTGACACCTCACCACGTACCATGACTCACTGCTGTCTTACTGACAGGTATTCCCTGATCCATTGTAGTGCATTCCCTGTTACCCCTGCCTGGTCCTTCAACTTTTGCACTAATCTCTTGTGTGGAACTGTGTCAAACGCCTTCTTACAGTCCAAGAATATGCAATCTACCCACCCCTCTCTCTCTTGTCTTATTGCTGTCACGCTGTCGTAGAACTCCAGTAGGTTTGTGATACAGGATTTCCCGTCCCTGAAACCGTGTTGGCCGTCGTTGATAAGCCCATTCCTTTCTAGGTGCTCCACAACTCTTCTCCTGACTATCTTCTCCATGACCTTGCATGCTATACATGTCAGTGACACTGGTCTGTAGTTTAGTGCTACGTTCTGTCTCCTTTTTTAAAAAATTGGAACTACATTTGCTGTCTTCCATACCTCAGGTAGTTGCCCCGTTTCGATAGATGTGTTGAAGATCATTGTTAGGGGTACACATAGCTCCTCTGCTCCTTCTCTCAGGACCCATGGAGAGATGTTATCCGGCCCCATCGCCTTTGAGGTATCTAGCTCGCTTAGTAGCCTCTTCACTTCCTCCTCAGTTGTGTGTATTGTGTCCAGCACCTGATGGTGTACCCTACCTCTCCTCCTTTCTGGAGGCCCTTCTATCTCCTCTGTGAACTTCTGACAGTTTGGGAGACACAAATGCAAATTATGTGATCAGGCATATGGTCACTGTCTTGAACACTATGTGCTTAATTGTGCACTTATTGAGGAATATAGAGATAGACAATATAATAACCTATGTGACATGTCAAGATATCTTATTCATGAAATAAGATACCATTTGTACTAAGCAAATTTCCTAAATTTGCTTGTAACAGATAATTGAAATGTAGATATAAACCCAAATGTACAATTGTTAACCCCTTTGGGGCCTAGTGCCTAGGCCTTTTGTGTATCCATATGCTCTTGCGCTACCGTCCACAGGATGGATATGGGGTGCACAATAAACTAGCCACTTCGGTGGCAAAATCTAAACTAAATCTCTGTGAACACCTCTTTGAATCTCATGTTGAGTTCCTCACACACTTCACGGTCATTTCTTGTGACCTCCCCTCCTACCTTCCTCAGCCTGATCACCTGGTCATTGACTGTTGTTCTCCTCCTGATGTGGCTGTACAGCAGCTTTGGGTCAGATTTGGCTTTCGCTGCTATGCCATTCTCGTACTGTCTTTGGGCCTCCCTTCTGATCTGTGCATATTCATTTCTGGCTCTACGACTGCTCTCCTTATTTTCCGGGTTTTTTTGCCTTCTGTACCTCTTCCATTCCCTTGTACACTTGGTTTTGGCTTCCCTGCACCTTTGGGTGAACCATGGGCTCATCCTGTCTTTTTCGCTTCTCCTGTTACCCTTGGGTATAAACCTCTCCTCAGCTTCCTTGCAAATTGTTGTCACATATTCCATCATCACGTCTACTGTCTTCCCTGCCATCTCTCTGTCCCACTGAACTCCGTGCAGGAAGTTCCTCATGCCCACATATTCATCTTTCTTGTAGTTTGGCTTCATTCGTGCAGCCCTTCCTGCTTCCCCTTCCACTTGTAACTCTACTATGTATTCGAAACTTAGAACCATGTGATCACTGGCCCCAAGGGGGCTTTCATGTGTGATGTCCTCAATATCTGCACTACTCAGGGTGAATTCTAAGTCCAGTCTCGCTGGTTCGTCCTCTCCTCTCTCTCTGGTAGTGTCCCTTACGCGTTGGTACATGAGATTTTCCAGTACCACCTCCGGCATCTTAGCCCTCCACGTTTCTTGGCCCCCATGTGGCTCTAAGTTCTCCCAATCAATTTCCCTATGGTTGAAGTCACCCATGATCAGTAGCTTCGCCCTGCTCGCACAAGCCCTTCGGGCCACTACTGCCAGTGTGTCAATCATCGCTCTGTTACTCTCATAATACTCTTGCCTTGGCCTCCTGCTGTTCTGGGGTGGGTTATACATCACTGCAATTACCACCTTGGGACCTCCAGACTGTAGCATTCCTACTATGTAATCCCCAGCTTCTCCTCTGTCTCCTCTCTCCAGCTCGTCAAAATCCCATCGGTTTTTGATCAGCAGTGCCAATCCTCCACCCTCTCTGTTCCCTCTGTCTTTCCTCAGGATGGCAGATGGCATCTGTTATCATACCTATGAGCTTGGTTTCTGTGAGAGCTATTATGTCCAGTGATGCCTCTTTGACTCTTTCGTGCCACTCCTCCCACTTATTTGTTATTCCATCAGCATTGGTGTACCATACCTTCAGTTTCCTCTCTAATACAGTGTTTTGGGGGGGTCTGTGAGGGTGGGGTACCTGGCAGTGTACTGTGGGATTCTATAGTGGAGTGTGTGTACTCACCTAGTTGTGGTTGCAGGGATCGAGTCATAGCTCCTCGCCCCGCCTCTTCACTGGCCGCTACTGGGTCACGCTCCCTGCTCCATGAGCTTTATCATACCTCTCCTTAAAGCTATGTATGGAACCTGCCTCCACTACATCGCTTCACAAGCTATTCCACTTCCCGACAACTCTATGTCTGAAGAAATACTTCCTAACATCCCTGTGATTCATTTGAGTCTTCAACTTCCAACTGTGTCCCCTTGTTGCTGTGTCCCATCTCTGGAACATTCTGTCTCTGTCCACCTTGTCTATTCCTCTCAGTATCTTATATGTCGTTATCATGTCCCCCCTATCTCTCCTGTCCTCCAGTGTCGTCAGGTCGATTTCCCATAACCTCTCCTCATAGGACATACCCCTTAGCTCCGGGACTAGTCTTGTTGCAAACCTTTGCACTTTCTCTAGCTCCTTTAAGTGCTTGGCTAGATGTGGGTTCCAAACTGGTGCTGCATACTCCAGTATGGGCCTAACGTACACAGTGTACAGAGTCCTGAACGATTCTTTATTAAGATGTCGGAATGCTGTTCTTAGGTTAGCTAGGCGCCCGTATGCTGCAGCAGTTATTTGGTTGATGTGCGCCTCAGGAGATGTGCCTGGTGTTATACTCACCCCAAGATCTTTTTCCTTGATTGAGGTTTGTAGTCTCTGGCCCCCTAGACTGTACTCCGTCTGCGGTCTTCTTTGCCCTTTTCAATCTTCATGACTTTGTACTTGGTTTGGTTGATTTCCAGGAGCCAATTGCTGGTCCAGGCTTGCAGCCTGTCCAGATCCCTTTGTACTTCTGCCTGGTCCTCGTCCGATTGAATTCTTCTCATCAACTTCACATCATCTGCAAACAGGGACACTTCGGAGTCTATTCTTTCCGTCATGTCGTTCACAAATACCAGAAACAGCACCGGTCCTAGGACTGACCCCTGTGGAACCCCACTCGTCACCGGCGCCCACTCTGACACCTCGCCACGTACCATGACTCGCTGCTGTCTTCCTGACAGGTATTCCCTGATCCATTGTAGTGCCTTCCCTGTTATCCCTGCCTGCCTGTGTGTGTGTGTGTGTGTGTGTGTGTGTGTGTGTGTGTGTGTGTGTGTATTTTCTATCCCATGTGGAGGGTGTGACAAGATGTACGTCAGAAAATCTTCCATAAACTTAGACACGCATCAACCAACATACATATGCGTGCCACATACATAACACCAACGTATTTTTTTTTTACACAGATCAGTTTTACTGGCTAAGAAGAGCTGTTATACTACCTCTATTCATTTCAAAACCCAACTCTAAGATATACTGCCACCCCCCAGCATGCCACCCACACCAGTCGACTAACATCCAGGTACCTACTTACTGCTAGGTTAACAAGGGGGCAACAAGGGAAAGAAATATTGCTAGCGTTTCCAACCGTGCCAGGAATCGAACTACGGACCCCTCAGTACTTGGTATCATACATAAATATGACTACAACCATCTTACGAAATGGATATCGGAACTGACACTCAAGGAGGGAGATTAATATAGAAGAAAATATTTACAATTCGCTTAAATCACCACATCTAAAACCATTACCATTACGAGGATGTTTCCGGATCACAGAACTGTTGGTACACCTGTTACGTTAAAAACACCCGGAAACACGTTAAGCTTCACAACAGACCCACGTCTGTCATTCACAACAGACCAACATCTGTCATTCACAACAGACCCACATCTGTCATTCATAACAGACCCACATATGTCATTCACAACAGACCCACATCTGTACTTCACAATAGATCCACTTCTGTCATTCACAACAGACCCACATCTGTACTTGACAACAGACCCACATCTGTACTTGACAACAGACCCACATCTGTACTTGACAACAGACCCACATCTGTACTTTACAACAGACCCACATCTGTCATTCACAACAGACCCACATCTGTACTTGACAACAGACCCACATCTGTACTTGACAACAGACCCACATCTGTACTTGAAAACAGACCCACATCTGTACTTGGCAACAGACCCACATCTGTATTTGACAACAGACCCACATCTGTACTTGACAACAGACCCACATCTGTACTTGACAACAGACCCACATCTGTACTTTACAACAGACCCACATCTGTCATTCACAACAGACCCACATCTGTACTTGACAACAGACCCACATCTGTACTTGACAACAGACCCACATCTGTACTTGACAACAGACCCACATCTGTATTTGACAACAGACCCACATCTGTATTTGACAACAGACCCACATCTGTACTTGACAACATAACCACATCTGTACTTGACAACAGACCCACATCTGTACTTGACAACAGACCCACATCTGTACTTTACAACAGACCCACATCTGTACTTCATAACAGACCCACATCTGTACTTTACAACAGACCCACATCTTTACTTCACAACAGACCCACATCTGTACTTCATAACAGACCCACATCTGTACTTCACAACAGACCCACATCTTTACTTCACAACAGACCCACATCTGTACTTCATAACAGACCCACATCTGTACTTTACAACAGACCCACATCTGTACTTCATAACAGACCCACATCTGTACTTTACAACAGACCCACATCTGTACTTCATAACAGACCCACATCTGTACTTTACAACAGACCCACATCTTTACTTCACAACAGACCCACATCTGTACTTCATAACAGACCCACATCTGTACTTCACAACAGACCCACATCTTTACTTCACAACAGACCCACATCTGTACTTCATAACAGACCCACATCTGTACTTCACAACAGACCCACATCTGTACTTCATAACATACCCACATCTTTACTTCACAACAGACCCACATCTTTACTTCACAACAGACCCACATCTGTACTTCAGTGACCTGTTGGGTTCATCCTGTCATTAGATGTTAATATTAGTGCTTCCCTTGTCTCATCTTTTATGTCTCTAACCTAATTTGGTTTAATTTATGCATTGTTCGATTGGTCTTCTACCCATTGGCTTCTGGTTGGCTGTAGCCTCTCACAATAATAAGAGACTGTTTACTGTGTTGCCTCTTGAGTTTATCTCTTTATCTTATCAAATTGCTGCCATTTTTCCTATAGTATTGACGAGGTCTAATTTTTTTTAAAGGAACTTATTAATTATGAAAAGTTTTACGAATTGTAAAGATAATGTTATTAAGTAATAGAAACGATCTTTAACACTTATTATTACATGATTGAATTATCAATTTTCAATCTGTCGAAGTGATTTTTGCCTTACAATGCAATGAGAAAGTTATGTATTTCACAATGAGTGAAAAAATCGTATCCGAGAAGAGGGTTGTCTGAGTGCCATAATAAACAAGGCAGGAGTGGGACGCCTCTCACATTACTCTCGTCTCTGCTGCCAAACACACTTCGCACCGTTTCTCTTCTCTTTGAAAGGTAAAAATAGAAACACATGGATGAACCTGGACATTCGAGTCCTCATGTCAAAAGTTAACTATTATTATGCATGTGTTTTACCTACTAGGTTTTAACGTAGTATCAAAACTAACCTAGCAATTCAACTTAACCTTGCTGAATTGGTTCCCTTGAATTACCAGTCTAAGGATTTATATAGACAGCTTTAGTTATTTTCCTTAGGTGGAAATGGTGGGATTGAAAGTTTTATTTATCAGGTGACATTCCAAATTTCCGAATATTTACATGAGTACACTGTATGTGGTAGAATCACATTAGGACACAATATATAAGTTGGGATCACATTCATACTATTAGGAGGTCGCTCACCATACCCAGCCCTTCTAGGGCAGGTTAGGTGCCAAGGCTGGAGCTTGCTACCATCTGCTGCTCGCAAGCCTGCCCTTCCCGTCAGCCTCCTTGGGGCGGGGAAGGTGGCAGACCAGAGTGACCTAGCATCTATTTACCACCTGCCTCGTGCTGGTGGGGAATGTGGCTAGGCCTGGAACCAGTTGGTCCTGCCGCTGAGGAGTACCCCCTCCCATGGGAGACATAAGTCTCTGCTACTCCCACGCCAGGGAGCCAGAGCCGGGTCGCCATCTGGTAAAGAGCCGGGCCGGGAGAATTCCCGGTGAATCAACACCTCCTCCTCCTCATACTATTAGTACCTGTTTCCTGAGGAACCTAACCTACTATTAGTATATAACTTATGTGGTTATAATATTAACCATGATTTTTAAAAAAGTGTACCGGTGAGCCAGTGGAAATTCTCGGTCAAATGACCCAGAGCTCCAGCTGTGGGTCATCATATGACTGAGACCCGCGTCAGGAAGCCCTTGATAAATTAGACACATATGCAACACTTGGGTATCTTTATTGAGGAAACGTTTGCCACACAGTGGCTTCATCAGTCAATACAAGTGAAAGTTGAAAGAGAGGAGGAGTTGAGGTAATCAGTCCCTCGGCCTGAGTCGATGTCTTCAGTCCATCAATCTTGTAGTAAGTACAGCATAGGGCAATAGGAGTTGCTTATATACTGCCCTATGCTGTACTTACTACAAGATTGATGGACTGAAGACATCGACTCCAGGCCGAGGGACTGATTACCTCAAACTCCTCCTCTCCTTACACCTTTCTACTTTGTATGGACTGATGAAGCCACTGTGTGGCGAAACGTTTCCTCAATAAAGATACCCAAGTGTTGCATATGTGTCTAATTTATCAACTTGTCGGTTCTCTGAACCATTCATCTACAGGAAGCACTTGTCCTGTTTTCTGACAAACCTTACCTAACCATAGTACACGATATATGGTAAGAAGAGTTACATAAGTACGCTAATAAACTAGATGTATTTCGGTCGCTGCGAGATTCAAGAGAAGTATTTCCGTATTGCAATTGCCCAGTCCCTTGTACTTCAATGCACGCTAAAATAATAGTGCAGAGTGTGGAATGTTTCTATTGCAGTTAAATATTAGCGTTTAAGATCTGAAGAGAATAAAAAGAGGTAGTCACAAGTTATCACATAGTCACCAGTATCTCAATTTCTTCAATACTAATGGCCTCAAAGCTGATGTTTCACCAAGAAGCATCAACTTTGAAGCCAAGCTTAAGAGGCGTAATCTTGGCATCTCTGAGAGATCAAAATTCTGAAAGACGCCAGCACATTAAGTTTGAAAGCCACTCAGAATATGCATTATCAAGTTACCAGGTTATCAGCGTTTAGGGGTAAAGCCAGTTGGGTGAGGGACTAAGACAGTGCAGCTGAATCTAAAGTTTTCTCTGAGTAACTATGTAAGCAAGTAATTAAGTTTAATTTTAAGCTTTGTGTATCTAACGTACTATTTTTGTACAGTGGTCTTGACTTACTCCTGAACACAAGAGACTGTCACCAGTTATTTCACAGTAATCAATTTGATTAATTAAAAATGACATTAAAACTTACACAATCCAAAATCAAGTCGAAGATTCATTTGAGGATAACACATCAGCGCTAAAAGTTTAATGCACTAGAATTTTAGAGGCATCCTCCAGTTCTAAGACAGAATTTAACAACATTTGCTCCTACACATCGTAAACCAGTGAAGTGGTTTATCCGTTTCCTAAGATGAATCAGTCGTTATTTTAATGAAGGAAAAGTGAAAAACCAGTATAAGGTCTGTGGAATGAGGAGCCTTGAGAGGCAATCCAAGAGCCTCTCACCAGGATCTAGGAAAAATTAATGCAACAGTGTTAAATGATGCTATACAGTTTCGAGATTGAAACTGCCAAAATGACGCATACACACTCTATTAGCACTACCAACCTTCTTATAAGTAGGATACACCAATTTTGAAATTTTGAAGCCGAGCAGAAAAGGCTTTCTAAAGATACATTACAGAACCCAGTTTTGGGAATGATCTGTGTGAAATTTAGCAGCGGACATCTGCACTTATCAACTGATCCATGAACCATCGCCTAGCAATAGTTAATTATAGTTGAAAATTTGAAGATAATCAGATAATGACTTCTGAAGCTATAAACGAAATCCTTGAAGGAAGTTTGGGAAGACAAGAACACTGTAACTTACAATGTGCCACCTCAAGCATTGTCGTACACTATTAGGAAGCGACCTTTTTTTAACGTTTGAAGGCAAGCAACAGAGTGCTTTAGAAGTTCTTAAAGTCATTCCACCAAGCTGGGAATGACTTGGACAATTTTGGTCACAGGACACCAATACATGTCACGTGTTCCAAAATTTTTGTCCTAGTTACTGTACACCAGCGATGAAAATTTAAAGCTAATACGGCCTTATCGTCTTGCGAGCGAAATAAATATGAAAAGTTGGAGGATGAAAAAAAAAAAATCATGGAACCATTTAAAGGTCTCCTGGAATACCTTAACAGCTAATACTTCTCACAGAGTAAATAATTTTGACTATAACATAAAATAGAAACAGCATAAGTCTTGAAATTCATAACACGTGAAAATCACTGTTACATGGCAACAAGATACTAACAAACTGTTTTATAGAAATAGAACTTGAGATTAGCTGCTATCACTGTTTGGGCTTTACGGTCAGCAAATAGATGAATCATGCCTAATCAAATCAGGGAAGGGGTGGGGCGGCTTGAACCCATTGCAAGTGAGTCTTAAAACTCACAGGCCAGTGCGCTAACCACTCGGCCAACTGGCTCTAACAAGATCCATTTAACTAGGTATATTTCTATGCATCATAGGGAGGTTAGCATGGGCCACCACTGCGACCAAAAATGCAGGTCTATACTGACAAATCCCACGCCAGAGTGGCTGTGGTGAACTCTAGCTCAAGTCCCTTCAAAGCTGCCAACATGACTCACGAAGTCATAATAACACAAACAAATCACAGAACTGTTGCGTATTTTTTTAAAAATAAATTTATAACGATTTTGTGAGATAATAGTGATTAAATTATCTATCTTGCCAAACAAGCTTTTATTGCCCAACTCCTAAACTAGTTTTGTCGACTCTGGCGCACTCTTGGCCTCAACTTTTTTATGTTCTTCCCTGAGCACTCAAAAAACATTCTCCGTCCTCAACAATAACTGGAAGAGCGTAAAATATTTTCAGCACAATCCATGCATTAGGAAATAAAGCGCTGAGATTTCAGTGATATAAACTGATAAACAACTGAATCGTTGGTAAATGAACATTTTATAAATGCTGTAATTTCTTTACTAGATCCTCGAAAACATCTCCGCTACATGTTCAGGTAGGCTTGCCAGGACGGGCCTTGGCCCGGGGTCTCCTTGCATCATCAACACTCATTACAGGGTAGGGCATCATACTGCGTCATACCACCTTGTCAAGTTTCCACGAAGGCGATACAGATGGTAAAAAACACTAAGTCTTCTGCCTAACTTATCCCTTTTTTTTGCTACTGAGACTTAAACAATTATTTTCAGCAAACATCATTAGATAAGTTTAGATCCTTCATTTCATCTGATGTAATTATGTAAGGTGAGCAGCAATGTGACTCATATTAACTTGGCCTTTTTTCCCCTGTGTGTGTGTGTGTGTATACTCACCTAATTGTAGTTGCAGGGGTCGAGACTTAGCTCCTGGCCCAGCCTCTTCACTGACCGCTACTAGGTCCTCACTCTCCCTGCTCCATGAGCTTTATCATACCTCGTCTTAAAGCCATATATGATTCTTGCCTCCACTACATCACTTGTTAGACTATTCCACTTCCTGACAACTCTATGACTGAAGAAATACTTCCTAACATCCCTTTGACTCGTCTGAGTCTTCAGCTTCCAATTGTGACCCCTTGTTTCTGTGTCCCATCTCTGGAACATCCTGTCTCTGTCCACCTTATCTATTCCACGCAGTATTTTGCATGTCGTTATCATGTTTTCCCTAACCCTCCTGTCCACCAGTGTCGTCAGGCCGATTTCCCAACCTTTCTTCATAGGACATTGTGTGTGTGTGTGTGTGTACTCACCTATTTGTGTTTGCAGGGGTCGATACATAGCTCCTGGTCCGGTGTGTGTGTGTGTGTGTGTGTATACTCACCTATATGTGGTTGCAAGGGTTGAGTCATAGCTCCTGGCCCCGCTCCTAGAGCCTTATCATACCTCTTCTTAAAGCTGTGTAAGGAACTTGCCTCCACTACTTCACTCTCCAGATTATTCCACTTCTTTACAACTCTATGAAATACTTCCTAACATCCCTATGGCTCATCTGGGTTCCCAATTTCCTATTGTGGCCCGTTGGTCCTGTGTCCCATCTGTGAAACATTCGAGCCCTGTCCACCTTGTAAATTCCTCTCAGTATTTTATATGTCGTTATCATGTTCCCCCTATCCCTCCTATCCTCTAGTGCCATCAGATTGAGTTCCCTTAACCTCTCCTCGTAAGAAGACTAGTCGTGTTGCAAACTTTCGCACTTTCTCCAGTTTCTTGACGTGTTTGACTAGGTATGGGTTCCAGAGTGGTGCTGCATACTCCAGTATGAGCCTGACGTACACGGTGCACAGCGTCGTGAATGACTCCTTACTTAGATGTCGAAATGCTATTCTCAGGTTTGCCAAGCGTCCATATGCTGCAGCAGTTATTTTATTGATGTGTGCCTCAGGGGACATGCTCGGAATAATGCTTACCCCAAGATCCCTTTCTTTAAGTGAAGTTTGCAGCCTTTGCTCCCCTAACCTTCTTCTGTGTCCTTCCCCAAGCTTCATGACTTTCACTTGCTGGGGTAAACTTCGGGAGCCATTTATCGGAGCAGACTTGTAGTCTGTCCAGATCTCCTTGTAATCTTTCCTGATCCTCGCCCCCTTGTATTCTCTTCATCAGTTTCACATCTTCAGCGAACACCGATACTTCTGAATGTATTCCTTCCATCATGTCATTCACGTATACAAGAAACAGCACCAGACCTAGGACTGACCTTTGTGGAACCCCACTCGACACATACGTCCAATCTGACACTTCATCACGTACCAACACTCGTTGTTTCCTTCCTGTCAGGTATTCCCTGATCCATTGCAGTACTTTCCATACTATTTCTGCCTGCTCCTCCATTTTTTGAATCAGTCTTTTCTGTGGTACTGTGTCAAAAGCCTTCTTGCAGTCCAAAAATATGCAATCTACCCATCCCTCTCTGAAATAGATTTGTGACACATGATTTCCCATCCCTGAAGCCGTGCTGATTGTCATGTATGAGTCCAAATTTTTCAGTGTGTTCAACCAATCTTCTCCTGATAATCTTTTCCATGATTTTACATACTATACATGTCATTGACACTGGTCTGTAGTTTAACGTTGCCTGTTTGTCTTCTTTCTTTAAAATTGGAACTATATTTGCTGTCTTCCACACCTCAGGCAATTGCCCAGTTTCGATAGATTTATTGACGATTGCTGTTAGTGGTACACACAGTTCCTCTGCTCCCTCTCTCAGGACCCATGGGGATATGTTAACGGGGCTCACTGTATTCGAGGTATCTAGTTCACCTAGCAGTTTCATCACCTCCTCCTTGGTTATGTGTATTGTGTCCAGCACTTGCTGGTGCACTCTACCTCTTGGTTTGCTGTAAGCATTTCTGTCTCTACTGTGAATACTTCTCTAAATCTTGTGTTAAGTTCATCACATACTCCCTGCTCACTCTTTGTGAGCTTCCCTTCTTCTTTCCTCATCCTGATTACCTGGTCCTTGACTGTTGTTTTTCTCCTAATGTGACTGTATAACAACTTTGGTTGAGATTTAGCTTTTGATGCTATGTCGTTCTCATATTGCCTCTGGGCCTCTCTGCTTATCCCTGCATATTCGTTTCTGATATCCAGTTGGAAAGATTGCATCTGTTATCATCCCTGTAAGTTTTGTCTCTGTTATTGCTATGTCAGGGGATGCATCAATGATTCGTTCTTGCCACTCTTCACTCTTATTTGTTATTCCATCTGCATTGGTGTACCATTCCATTAACTTCCTTTCCAGTACTGAATTTTGGGAGGTGGAAGAGGATGATGCGGGCTGGGGGTGTGGGAGGCAGCGTGGAATATTATGAGAGGCTGCTGTGATTGTGAAATTAGTGCTTGGGGGTGGGGCTATGAAGTGTGGTTTGTTTCTGGTTATTGTGTTTATTCTGGTTATTGTTGATATTCTTGAGGGTCGTTTAACAGTGGCTTCTGTTGTAGTATCCTGTTCTGTACCATTTCTGTCTTGAATGTCAATTTGATTGGTCGATTTTTTTCCCTCGAATATCCTCATGTCTGTGAAAATTTTCTACCTGAGACATGTCCTTCTCTCTTGTTATTGCAATGATGCTCTTAAATCTCTTTTTCCTCTCAATGCTTTCTTTCATCATAGGTCTTCCCTTCAGCTTCCTGATGCCCATGAATAATTATTGACCTCTCCCTTTCTTCTTTCCATTTCTTTTCCCTCCATATCTCTGGATCTGATTTAAGCATCTCCTTTGTTGTTTCCCTTATCATCTCCTGAACACCCTGATGGCCTGATATTACTTCTGCAAGGGACTTCTTAGCTCCATCCCCTCCTTCAGTCCTATCACTGCCTGCTGATGTTCCCATTTCAGTCACCTTGCTCCTTTATGGCCTCATTATATCCTGCTTTGCCACATCCATTTCTTTGTCCATTCTTTGTATCTTTGCCTCAGCAGCTACAGCTCATGATTCCCACTTCTTGCACTCTGCAGATAACTTTTCTAACAGCTCATTCAACATTTTTTCCCATTCTAAATCCATTTTGTTCTTGACCCTTTCTACCCATTCCTTTTCGGACCACCCATCCTCGGTTCCCTTGCCTTCACATCCTCCCTTTTGAGATCCCATTTTTTTTATCCTGTTAGGATGCTCTAGATCCTTCAGCTTTGTGTAAAATTATGTGCGTCTGTATGGGTTTATGTGCTAATGTGTTAGGTTTGCCTGAGTATGTGTACACATGTGTGTATGAGTGTGTTAGTTAGTTACCATTTTGTCCTAGGCACATGTCGATTAGACACTAGGCCTGTTGTATGTATGTGTGTGTGTGTGTGTGTAACGAAACACTTCGAAATGTTTCGGCCCCGCCGGGAATTGAACCCGGGCCCTCCGTGCGTGAAGCAAGAGCGCTAGCCACCATGCCATCGAGGCGTGTGTATATATATGTGTGTTTGTGTGTGTGTGTGTGAGTGTATGTGTGTGTATGTGTACTCACATAGTTGTGGTTGCAGGGGTCGAGTCACAGCTCCTGGCCCTGCCTCTTCACTGGTCGCTACTAGGTCACTCTTCCTTCTCCATGAGTTTTATCATACCTCTTCTTAAAGCTATGTATGGATCCTGCCTCCACTACATCACTTCCCAGACTATTCCACTTCCTAACAACTTTGTGACTGAAGAAATTCTTCCTAAGATCACTTTGATTCATCTGAGTCTTCAACTTCCAACTGTGACCCCTTGTTGCTGTGTCCCATCTCTGGAACATCCTGTCTCTGACCACCTTGTCGATTCCTCTCAGTATTTTATATGTCATTATCATATCCCCCCTACCTCTCCTGTTCTTCAGTGTCGTCAGGTCGATTTCCCTTAACCTCTCCTCGTAGGACATACCCCTTAGCTCCGGGACTGGTCTTGTTGCAAATCTTTGCACTTTCTCTAATTTCCTTACGTGCTTGGCTAGGTGTGGATTCTAAAATGGTACTGCATACCCCAATATAGGCCTAACGTACGCGGTGTACAGGGTCTTGAACTATTCCTTATTAATATGTCGGAATGCTGTTCTTAGGTTTGCTAGGCGCCCTTATGCTGCAGCAGTTTTTTGATTGATGTGCGCCTCAGGAGATGTGCCCGGTGTTATACTCACCCCAAGATCCTTTTCCTTGAGTGAGGTTTGTAATCTCTGGCCTCCCTAGACTGTACTCCGTCTGTGGTCTTCTTTGCCCTCCCCCTATCTTCATGACTTTGCAGTTGGTTGGTTTGAACTCCAGAAGCCAGTTGCTGGACCAGGCCTACAGCCTGTCTAGATCACTTTGAAGTTCTGCCTGATCCTCGTCCGATTGAATTCTTCTCATCAACTTCACATAATCTGGAAACAGGGACACTTCTGAGTCTATTTCTTCTATCATGTCATTCACAAATACCAGAAACAGCACTGGTAATAGGACTGACCCGTATTTAACCCCACTCGTCACAGGCGCCCACTCTGACACCTCGCCACGTACCATCACTCGCTGTTGTCTTCCTGACAGGTATTCCCTGATCCAATGCAGTGCCTTCTCTGTTACCCCTGCCTGGTCCTCCAGCTTTTGCACTAATCTCTTGTGTGGAACTGTGTCAAACGCCTTTTTACAGTCCACGAAAATGCAATCTACCCACCCCTCTCTCTCGTTTGTTACTGCTGTCACCCTGTCATTAAACTCCAGTAGGTTTGTGACACAGGATTTGTCGTCCCTGAAACCGTGCTGACTGTCGTTGATAATTCCTTACTAGGTGTTCCAATACTCTCCTGATAATCTTCTCCATGACTTTGCATACTATACATGTCAGTGACACTGGTCTGTAGTTTAGTGCTTCATGTCTGTCTCCTTTTTTAAAAGTTGGGACTACATTTGCTGTCTTCCATACCTCAGTTAGTCGCCCTTTTTCAATAGATGTGTTGAAGATTGTTGTTAGTGGTACACATAGCGCCTCTGCTCCCTCTCTCAGGACCCATGGAGAGATGTTATCCGGCCCCATCGCCTTTGAGGTATCTAGCAACTTCTTCCTCGGTTGTATGTATTTTTGTTCAACACTTGATGGTGTATGTCATGCAGGGTTCTGCATGACATGAATATACGTAAATATATAGACAGTGGAGAAGTGTGCCATAAATTTCATGAACTAGTAGAAGAACTTAATAATAATGTATAACCTTTGGATAAATGTCAACCATAATTTTAGAAATATGCTATTCTTTTTGTGGGTACTGTAAAGTAGTTTAAGCTGTGAAATGTAAGGAAATCCTGCCAGGAATTTATTTTCCAACTGTGGTTGGGTGAGAGGGTTGGCGTCGGTTAAGTTTTTGTACTCCTCCGGTTGGGAAGTCCACGCCGTGGGCTGTTCTAAGGCTACCAGCAGGCTCTCTGGGGCTCTGATGTGGTCAGGGCTCGGTTGTTTGAGTGAGAGCTGGTGAATTTGGGATAACATGTTTTCTGCAGGAGAGTAGGGTAGTGTGTGGGTATCCGCTGCTGTCGCTACCTCCATACACCCAGTGTTTGTTTATTTTACGGCGACTTCCCAGCCTGCCGCCTCTTCATGAACCTGGTTTTAGGTGTTTCAGCTATAAGAGAAATAGGAGGGTGTGTTTTTGGAGTGTGTATATATTGTTAATCTAATAAATAAATATAATTTTTATTAAGTAGGAATTTTTGTGTGAACCTTCGGATACCCCAACCCATTGGAGAACATAATAATGGTTTAGCGCTTCTGTTTCAACGGGGATAGACCTGGGAGGCCTAGTTTTACAGGTGTTTTGTGTAACTTTTACCCCTTTGCCCTTAGACAAGGCATTAGGCCTCAGGCAATCCCAATTTCTGAGTAACAGTGTACCCCACCTTTGAATCTCATGTTGAGCTCTTCACATACTTCGCGGTCGTTTTTTTGTGATCTCCCCTCCTTCCTCAGCCTGATTACCTGGTCCTTGACTGTTGTTTTCCTCTTGATGTGGCTGTACAACAGGTTCGGGTCAGATTTGGCTTTCCCTGCTGTCATTTTCGTATTGTCGTTGGGCCACCCTTCTTACCTGTGCATATTCATTTCTGGCCCTATGACTGCTCTCCTTATTCTCCTGGGTCCTTTTGCATTCTATACTTCTTCCATTCTCTGGCACACTTGGTTTTGACCTCTCTACACCTTTGGGTAAACCACGGGCTCTTCCTGACTTTCTCGTTATTTCTGTTACCCTTGGGTACAAACCTCTCCTCAGCTTCCTTGCATATTGTTGTCACATATTCCATCATCTCGTTTACTGACTTCCCTGCCAGTTCTCTGTCCCACTGAACCCAGTGCAGGAAATTCTCCTCTAGCCCTGTAACTCGCTTCAGCCTATTTACCTCATATTCTAAAGACTGTATCCTAGCTTCTCCGGCTTCGGCTTGCGACTTCCATTTCTTCTTCTCTGCCTCCATCCTCTTCTCCATTTTCGCAGAAAGCTCACCTAGTTTGTTCTCCCACCCTTGTTCCAATCCTTTTACATTGCTCTTCCATCCATTATTCCTTTCCAGAACCATTTTCCTTGATCCCCTGAGCCTGTGTGTGTGTGCTAATATATAATAGGTGAGTCCTTCCCTCCTCCACATTAGGTACGGGTCTGAGGACACTTACTATTTACTCCCAAATCAGTTAACTACGCCTCTGACACCCGACATGTTGCTGGCCTTATAAAGCTGGTGTCTCCAGCACGTTTCCTTCCTTATAAAGCTGGTGGCCTCCGTACATTTCCTTCCTTATAAAGCTGATGACTTCAGCACGTTTCCTTCCTTATAAAGCTGGTGGCTCCAGCACGTATCCGTCCTTATGAAGCTGGTGGCCTCAGCCAGTTTCGTTCCTTATAAAGCTGGTGGGTCCAGCACGTTTCGTCCCTGATAAAGCTGGTGGCTGCAGCACGTTTCGTTCGTTATGAAGCTGGTGGCCTCGACTCATTGTTTTACCTTTTAATGCTGGTGGTCGGAATACGTTTCGTTCCTTATTGTACTGGTTACTTTAGCTCAGTGATTCCCAAAGTGGGCAGTACCGCCCCCCTGGGGGCGCTGAAAAGATCCAGGGAGGCGTTGAGGAAAAAGGGGCGGTAGGGGGGCGGCAGGATGGCACCAGAACAAGGGTGCGTTTGTTTTACAATATCTGTATGACAGTGTATTGTGCACACCTGAATGACCTGCATAGAGACATGTCTGACAGATTTCAGGATCTTTTTTAGCTAAAAATACCAGACTGGGTAATTAATCCATTCCTAGATATCAGGAATGAGGAAGCAGGAATGGTGGAGGAAGAATTGATTTCACTCCAAAATGACATTGAACTGAGGCCAGTTCAAAAATAATTTAAAGATTTTTGGTTGCACCCTGCACTATGACCGCTACCCTGCACTGTGACCGCTACCCTGCACTATGACCGCTACCCTGCACTGTGACCCTGCACTGTGACCCTGCACTGTGACCCTGCACTGTGACCGCTACTCTGCACTGTGACCGCTACCCTGCACTGTGACCGCTACCCTGCACTGTGACCGCTACCCTGCACTGTGACCGCTACCCTGCAATGTGACCCTGCACTGTGACCGCTACTCTGCACTGTGACCGCTACCCTGCACTGTGACCGCTACCCTGCACTGTGACTCTGCACTGTGACCGCTACCCTGCACTGTGACCCTGCACTGTGACCGCTACTCTGCACTGTGACCGCTACCCTGCACTGTGACCACTACCCTGCACTGTGACCCTGCACTGTGACCCTGCACTGTGACCGCTACTCTGCACTGTGACCGCTACCCTGCACTGTGACCGCTACCCTGCACTGTGACCCTGCACTGTGACCGCTACCCTGCCCTGTGACCCTGCACTGTGACCGCTACTCTGCACTGTGACCCTGCACTGTGACCGCTACCCTGCACTGTGACCCTGCACTGTGACCGTTACCCTGAACTGTGACCGCTACCCTGCACTGTGACCCTGCACTGTGAACGCTACCCTGCACTGTGACCGCTACCCTGCACTGTGACCGCTACCCTGCACTGTGACCCTGCACTGTGACCACTACCCTGCACTGTGACCGCTACCCTGCACTGTGACCGCTACCCTGCACTGTGACCCTGCACTGTGACCGCTACCCTGCACTGTGACCGCTACCCTGCACTGTGACCGCTACCCTGCACTGTGACCCTGCACTGTGACCACTACCCTGCACTGTGACCGCTACCCTGCACTGTGACCGCTACCCTGCACTGTGACCACTACCCTGCACTGTGACCGCTACCCTGCACTGTGACCACTACCCTGCACTGTGACCGCTACCCTGCACTGTGACCCTGCACTGTGACCACTACCCTGCACTGTGACCGCTACCCTGCACTGTGGAACAAAGTCATGTATACTTTATTGCCTTCCCAATATCAAATTTAGTAGAGCGAGGCTTCAGTACAGTCGCCAAGCTGCTTTCCAAGCAAAGAAACAGACTGAAAATTACTGAAGGCGGAGATCTAAGACTTCTTAGTGCCTTCAAGACTGATGTTGAGAAGCTGATGTCCCTGCAACAAGCACATCCATCTCATTAAAATTGTGAAGACAATATACAGTAGTTACAGATGAGATGTAAATTTACCCTTTCATATTAAATAAATTGGTTTACTATGTTAATTTTAACTTGTGAAATAAATAAATGCGTTTGTTTATCGTGTCATGAATTTGCAGTAAACCTAATAACAAGAAAGGGGTGTGTTCGTATGTGTGTGTGTGGGGGGGCGGCTAGGGATGTGACCTAGGAAACACAAGGGCGCGGCAGCCTGGCACGAGGGCGCGGCAGCCTGACACAAGGGCGCGGCAGCCTGGCACAAGGGCGCGGCAGCCTGGCACAAGGGCGCGGCAGCCTTGCACAAGGGAGCGGCAGCCTGACACAAGGGCGCGGCAGCCTGGCACAAGGGCGCGGCAGCCTTGCACAAGGGCGCGGCAGCCTGACACAAGGGCGCGGCAGCCTGGCACAAGGGCGCGGCAGCCTGGCACAAGGGCGCGGCAGCCTGGCACAAGGGAGCGGCAGCCTGGCACAAGGGCGCGGCAGCCTGGCACAAGGGCGCGGCAGCCTGGCACAAGGGAGCGGCAGCCTGACACAAGGGAGCGGCAGCCTGGCACAAGGGCGCGGCAGCCTGGCACAAGGGAGCGGCAGCCTGGCACAAGGAAGCGGCAGCCTGACACAGGGCGCGGCAGCTGGCACAAGGGCGCGGCAGCTGGCACAAGGGCGCGGCAGCCTGGCACAAGGGCGCGGCAGCCTGGCACAAGGGCGCGGCAGCCTGGCACAAGGGAGCGGCAGCCTGACACAAGGGCGCGGCAGCCTGGCACAAGGGCGCGGCAGCCTGGCACAAGGGCGCGGCAGCCTGGCACAATGGAGCGGCAGCCTGGCACAAGGGAGCGGCAGCCTGGCACAAGGAAGCGGCAGCCTGGCACAAGGGCGCGGCAGCCTGGCACAAGGGAGCGGCAGCCTGGCACAAGGAAGCGGCAGCCTGGCACAAGGAAGCGGCAGCCTGACACAGTTTGGGAACCACTCTGCTCCAGCTCATTTTCTTCCTTGTAAATATACTTCTTTATAATGTTAGTTGCTCCAGCAGGTTTTTCTTTTTTCTCTTCTGGTGGCCTTAGCATCTTTTGTTTTTACGTAGTTGGGGATCTCAACACGTTTCCTTATTTCACTACTGGTGATCTCAACACGTTTAATTCCGTATAATACTGGTGATCTCAACACGTTTAATTCCGTATAATACTGGTGATCTCAACACGTTTCCTTATTTCACTACTGGTGATCTCAACACGTTTAATTCCGTATAATACTGGTGATCTCAACACGTTTCCTTATTTCACTACTGGTGATCTCAACACGTTTCCTTATTTCACTACTGGTGATCTCAACACGTTTCTTTATTTCACTACTGGTGATCTCAACACGTTTCCTTATTTCTCTACTGGTGATTTCAACACGTTTCCTTATTTCACTACTGGTGATCTCAACACGTTTAATTCCGTATAATACTGGTGATCTCATCACGTTTAATTCCGTATAATACTGGTGATCTCAACACGTTAAATTCCGTATAATACTGGTGATCTCATCACGTTTAATTCCGTATAATACTGATGATCTCATCACGTTTTATTCCGTATAATACTGGTGATCTCATCACGTTTAATTCCGTATAATACTGGTGATCTCAACAAATTTCCCTTATGTAAGGCTCTAAATAATGTGCTCATAGGTAAATGTACATATTTTTTAATGTTAATTTTTAATATAGAGAGTGAAATTACTGAGAGTGCAACTAATAGGAATACAAATTACCGGGAATCAAATTACCGGGAATTAAATTACAGGGAATCAAATTACCGGGAATTAAATTACCGGGAATTAAATTACCGGGAATCAAATTACCGGGAATCAAATTACCGGGAATTAAATTACCGGGAATCAAATTACCGGGAAGTAAATTACCGGAAATCAAATTACCGGGAATTAAATTAACGGGAATCAAATTACCGGGAATTAAATTACCGGGAATCAAATTACCGGGAATCAAATTACCGGGAATCAAATTACCGGGAATCAAATTACCGGGAATCAAATTATTGGTAATCAGGGATGAAGTCGCCGGTCACCTGCGATGAGTAATGATACTTTGTTAGGAATTTAGTAATATGTCATTAATAAAAGAAATATCTGTACATTGCCTGAACATTCGTCAGGATTTGGTTAATATCTGAGTTTTTTTCTCTTGACCCATTAACAACATGCAGACATATGTTACTTGAGGTTTCTGATAGCTTGATGAAATTATGTTGAGGAAATCAACAAGGTCACAGTGACTGCTGAGAGAGTGTCCTTGAGGTTATCTCAGCGTGGAGAGTCACCAGCTACACCACAAACAATAACAGAGAACCCACTCAGTATATGGGTGAAAAAAAGTGCAGTCATTTAAAACAGTTTAATTTTTCCTTAAATTTTGTGTAGTACAGAGGCCGTCTCCCACCGAGGTAGAGGTGACCCAAAAATTGAAGCACATTCGCCATCATTCATTCAATTGCTGTCTTGATAGAAGTATGTAGACGTCACAGTTCAAACGACCCTCTAAACTGCAACATGTCCACCCCTCCTTCAGAGTGCAGGCACTGCCCTTCTCATCTCTCATTTTCGTAAATATTAACTTGCTCACACTCCATCAGCACGTCAAGCTATAAAAAAAAGTGTTCATTCACTGCCATCTACACCAGTCCTATCTGGCTGGTCAAGCTCTGAGCACTCGAAGTCTCGTTTACTTCCTTCTTCCAATGCTTACTGGAACGACCCTTACTTCTCTCCATTCTTCCATCCTAAACCTGTAGGTGTTATACAGTATATGGGGAATGGGAGGCAATGAAGTTCGATCCAAGGAAGGGGAGAATAAACCCACGTTATTGGATGAAAAGCCTACCTCCGCGTACAACGAATATATTTAGAAATAAGAAGCCTCGAAACACCTGACGATGATGTGGCCGAGGGTTAAAAAACAAGGAACGTTAATTAAAGTCGGAACGTTCATAGGTAGAGTTGGGAAAAAGTGGTGCCGTGGGTAGAAAGGGTTGTCTGGCAGCGAGGCTTGCTGGCCTTGTGACAGAGTCAGGTGCCGTAACTACGGTGTTTTCTGCTTAGTGTGAGTGAGCCTTCCTCATAGCTGGATGTCGGCGCTTCACTTAGAAACTGTTCTTGTTTTCTAAGGTAAGTCTTGTATACACAGTGTGTCAGCCTGCAGTGACGAAAACTAATGTGTGGACCATCATTGGGTTCAGGTTGCTTCCGAGGGTGCTGGGCAGCTTCCGAGGGTGCTGGGCAGCTTCCGAGGGTGCTGGGCAGCTTCCGAGGGTGCTGGGCAGCTTCCGAGGGTGCTTGGCATAGAGCAACAGAGCGAAGTGCTCACTGACCGGCGGATGTCAATGACGCCAAGAGTCATAGCGTAAAATATATTACAACGATTATTTGTTATGTTCTTGATAGTTTATAGACCCACTGTGTTTCTTTGTGATATTATGACTACCACCCACAGGATGGGTATGGATCGGGTGACTACCACCCACAGGATGGGTATGGATCGGGTGACTACCATCCACAGGATAGGTATAGATGGGGTGACTGCCACCCACAGGATGGGGTAGGATGGGGTGACAACAACGTATAGATATAATATTAATATTATACACTACCGACAAGTAGAGTTGGGTATCTTCATAGTCAAAACGTTTCGCCTGCTTAGCAGACTTCTTCAGTTGGACACAGAGGAAACTTAAATACTGTAGCAGCAGACAATATCAAATATGAGCGACTGATCACCTCAAAATTACATCTTCAAGCCTGAGGGACTGATCACCTAATGTTTACCTCTCCACTGCTTCTGCTGTCCTCAGAATCAAAGTCTTGTATTCGACTGAAGAAGACTACTGAACAGGTGAAAAGTTTACGCAATAAAGATGTCCAACTGTTGCCCATGAGACTTACGCACCTACCGCTCAGTGTGTGCGTATGGTGAGGTTATCACCCACATAGTGGGTAGGGAGAGGTTACCACCCACACAGTAGGTAGGGAGAGGTTACCACCCACACACTGGGTATGAAGAGGTTACCACCCACACAGAAGGTAGGGAGAGGTTACCATCCACACAGTGAGTAGGGAGAGGCTATTATCCACACAGTGGGTATGGAGAGGTTACCACCCACACAGTAGATAGGGAGAGGTTACCACCCACACAGTAGGTAAGGAGAGGTAACCACCCACACAGTGAGTAGGGAGAGGCTATTATCCACTCAGTGGGTATGGAGAGGTTACCACCCAAACAGTGAGTAGGGAGAGGCTGTCACCCACACACTGGGTATGGAGAGGCACTCACTCACACGGTGGGTATTGAGAGGCTATCACCCACACACTGGGTAAATTACAAACACACTGGGAATGCTACCAACACACTGGGTATGCTACCCACACACTTGGTATGATACCCACACACTGGGTATGATACCCATACACTCAGGATGATACCCATACACTCAGTATGCTACCCACACACTGGGTATGCTACCCATACACTGGTTATGCTACCTACACACTGGTTATGCTACCCACACACTGGGTATGCTACTCCACACACTAGGTATGCTACCCACACACTGGATATGCTACCTACAAACTGGTTATGCTACCCACACACTGGGTATGTAGCCCACTCACTGGGTATGCTACCCACACATTGAGTATGCTACCCACACACTCAGTATGGTACTCATAGACTTGGGATGCTACCCACACACTGGGTATGCTACCCACACACTGGGTATGCTACCCACACACTGGGTATGCTACCCACACTCTGGGTATGCTACCCACACACTGGGTATGCTACCCACACACTGGGTATGCTACCCACACACTGGGTATGCTACCCACACACTGGGTATGCTACCCACACACTGGGTATGCTACCCACACACTTGGTATGCTACCCATACACTGGGTATATACTACCCACACACTGGGTATGCTACCCACACACTGGGTATGCTACCCACACACTGGGTATGCTACCGACACACTGGGTATGCTACCCACACACTGGGTATGCTACCCACACACTGGGTATGCTCCCACACACTGGGTATGCTACCCACACACTGGGTATGCTACCCACACACTGGGTATGCTACTCCACACTGGGTATGCTACCACACACTGGGTATGCTACCCACACACTTGGTATGCTACCCATACACTGTGTATATACTACCCACACACTGGGTATGCTACATACACACTGGGTATGCTACCCACACACTGGGTATGCTACCCACACACTGGGTATGCTACTTACACACTGGGTATGCTACCCACACACTGGGTATGCTACCCACACACTGGGTATGCTACCCACACACTGGGTATGCTACCCACACACTGGGTATGCTACCCACACACTGGGTATGCTACCCACACACTGGGTATGCTACCCACACACTGGGTATGCTACCCACACACTATGTATGCTACCCACACACTGGGTATGCTACCCACACACTGGGTATGCTACCCACACACTGGGTATGCTACCCACACACTGGGTATGCTACCCACACACTTGGTATGCTACCCATACACTGGGTATATACTACCCACACACTGGGTATGCTACCCACTCACTGGGTATGCTAGCCGTACACTCGGTATACTACCCATACACTGGGTATATACTACCCACACACTGGGTATGCTACCCACACACTGGGTATGCTACCCACACACTGGGTATGCTACACACACTGGGTATGCTACTCACTCGGTGTGTTACCCACAAACTCTGTATGCTACCCACTTACTACTAGGTATGCTACACACACACGGGATAATATGCTACCCATACACTGTGTATGCTACGTACACACTCTGTATGGTACCCACACACTGGTTATACCCAGAAACTGGGTATGACCAGTGTGTGGGTATAACATACAGTGTGTGGGTATAGCATATCAAGTCTGCACACAGACTTGGTATGCTATCTACACACTGCGTATGCTACTCCACACCCTTGGTATGCTAGCCACACCCTGGGTATGCTACCCACACACTGAGTATAGTATATACACCCTCAGTATGCTACCCATACATTGGGTAACACCCTCAGTATGCTACCCATACATTGGGTAACACCCTCAGTATGCTACCCATACATTGGGTATGCTACCCACACACTTGGTATGCTACCTACACACCTGATCCACCTCGAAACGTATTCATGGAGCGGGCCGGGGGGCGACGACCCCCGGGACTCTCCAGGCATCTCATTAATTCTTCGAACCACAGCCAATCAATCAACTCCTCTCGTACCAGCCTTCCTAACCACCCTTCCTGCCCAGCCTGCCACCACCTTCACACCCACTGTTGCTCCAGCTGAAGATCGAAACTCCTCCAACTCTGACAAAGAAATTGAAGTCGGCAACCATACCACCTGCATAACCTGAAAAAGTCTACGACTTTTCATTACACTTGCTAAGATGAACACCATGTTTGCCAAAGAAGTTCAACCTCGACTCTGTAATGGAAGTGTCAGATACGTCTTTGTTGCTCCAAACATGTTGACACCTAAAGTCCAAGTATATGTGACACAGTTCATCGGTGACTTCGACAACTATGCAACACACATGACGTGCTGCCTGCGATCACCATCTTCACTATCAAGCGCTCAGTTGCTTGGTTAATGAAGCCCTGACTCTGTTTCTACGACTCAAGATACTCGTGTGTGGCGCTATTCTTTGCCTTTCCCAGCCTCTCCGCTCTCTCCTTCCCTGAGAGTTACTAAGTTATTAAGGAGTGAGTGATAGATAAAGTTGAAGCTTACAACCTTACTGACAGTATGTACATCTTTCCCAGAAGCCTTGACCCTTGACTAACACACACACACACACACACACACACACACACACACACACACACACACACACACACACACACACACACACACACACACACACACACACACACACACACACACACACACACACACACACTCCCCTGCAACCACAACTAGGTGAGTACAACTAGGTGAGTACACACACAAAAAACACACACACACACACACACAACACACACACACACACACACACGCACACATACGCACACACATACACACATACGCACACACATAAACACACACGTTACAAAGGTAATGAATCATGTAAGTAAGTAAATTTACTTACGTTTATACATGGTTACAATCATGAACAAATTATAAAGTAATGAGCAATTCACTAGTCCACACCCGGTCACAACTGTAATGAGTTCTTGGTGCAAATATTAATTGTTGGGTCACACACACACACACACACACACACACACACACACACACACAGGGGTGGGTCGATTGCATTTTCTTGGACTGCAAGAAGGCCTTCGACACAGTTCCTCACAAGAGTTTAGTGCAGAAGCTAGAGGATTAGGCACGTATAACAGGAAGGGCACTGCAATGGATCGGAGAATACCTGACAGGAAGGCAACAACGAGTCATTGTACGTGATGAGGTATTACAGTGGGCGCCTGTGACGAGCGGGGTCCCACAGAGGTCAGTCCTAGGACCAGTGTCATTCTTGGTATATGTGAATGATATGACGGAAGGGATAGACTCAGAAGTGTCCCTGTTCGCAAATGATGCGAAGTTAATGAGGAGAATTAAATCAGATGAGGATCAGGCAGGACTACAAAGAGACCTGGACAGGCTGCAAACCTGGTCCAGTAACTGGCTTCTCGAATTTAACTTCGCCAAATGCAAAGTCATGAAGATCGGGGAAGGGCAAAGAAGACTGCAGACAGAGTATAGGCTAGGTGGCCAAAGACCGTAAACCTCGCTCACGGAGAAAGATCTTGGGGTGAGTATAACACCGAGCACGTCTCCGGAAGCACACATCAATGATATAACTGCTGCAGCATATGGGCGCCTGGCAAACCTGAGAATAGCGTTCCGATAGCGTCAAGACACTGTACACTGTGTACGCCAGGCCCATACTAGAGTATGTAGCACCAATTTGGAACCCACACCTGGTCAAGCACGTCAAAACATTAGAGAAAGTGCAAAGGTTTGCGACAAGGTTAGTTCCAGAGCTAAGGGAAATGTCCTACGAAGAAAGGTTAAGGGAAATCGGCCTGACAACACTGGAGGACAGGAGGGTTAGGGGAGACATGATAGCGGCATACAAATTACTGCGTGGAATAGACGAGGTGGATAGAGACAGGATGTTCCAGAGAGGGGACACAGAAACAAGGGGTCACAATTGGAAGCTGAAGACTCAGATGAGTCAAAGTGATGTTAGGAAGTATTTCTTCAGCCATAGAGTTGTCAGGAAGTGGAATAGCTTAGCAAGTTATGTAGTGGAGGCAGGAACCATACATAACTTTAAGACGAGGTATGATAAAGCTCATGGAGTAGGGAGTGGATAGACTGCATATTCTTGGACTGCAAGTAGGCGTTCGACACAGTTCTTCACAAGAGGTTACTGCAAAAGCTAGAGGATCAGGCACACGTAACAGGAAAGGCACTGCAATGGATCAGAGAATATCTGACAGGGAGGCAACAACGAGTCATGGTACGTGACGAGGTATCAGAGTGGGCACCTGTGACGAGTGGGGTTCCACAAGGGTCAGTCCTAGGACCTGTACTGTTTTTGGTATATGTGAATGACATAACGGAATGGATAGACTCAGAAGTGTCACTGTTTGCAGATGATGTAAAGTTAATGAGAAGAATTAAATCAGTTGAGGATCAGGTAGGACTACAAAGAGACCTAGACAGGCTACAAGCCTGGTCCAGTAAATGGCTCCTTGAATTTAACCCGGCCAAATGTAAAGTCATGAAGATCGGGGAAGGGCAAAGAAGACCGCAGACAGAGTATAATCTAGGTGGCCAAAGACTGCAAACCTCACTCAAGAAAAAAGATCTTGGGGTGAGTATAATACCGAGCACATCTCCTGAGGCACACATCAATCAGATAACTGCTGCAGCATACGGGCGGCTGGCAAACCTAAGAATAGCGTTCCAATACCTCACTAAGGAATCGTTCAAGACTCTGTACACCATATACGTCAGGCCCATACTGGAGTATGCAGCACCAGTTTGGAACCCACACCTGGTCAAGCACGTCAGGAAATTAGAGAAAGTGCAGAGGTTTGCAACAAGACTAGTCCCAGACACTAGAAGACAGGAGGGTTAGGGAAGACATGAGGACACAGAAACAAGGGGTCACAGTTGGAAGTTGAAAACTCCTATTAGTCAAAGGGATGTTAGGAAGTATTTCTTCAGTCATAGAGTTGTCAGGAAGTGGAATAGCCTAGAAAGTGACGTAGTGGAGGCAGGAACCATACATAGTTTTAAGACGAGGTTTGATAAAGCTCATGGAGCAGGGAGAGAGATGACCTAGTAGCAATCAGTGAAGAGGCGGGGCCAGGAGCTATGAATCGACCCCTGCAACCACAAATAGGTGAGTACAAATAGGTGAGTACACACACACACAAAAGAAGATGAGATGCGGGAGACAGGCAACAACTCAGGTTGCAGAAGTGGTCGAGCAAGTGCAGGATTATGAAAAATGGAAAGAGTATATCAGGAGGGTGATCCGGGTGGAGGGATACAAAGACCATACCAGGAGGGTGATCCGGGTGGAGGGAGACAAAGAGTATATCAGGAGGTTGATCCGGGTGGAGGGGGACAAAGACCATACCAGGAGGGTGATCCGAGTGGAGGGAGACAAAGACCATACCAGGAGGGTGATCCGGGTGGAGGGGGACAAAGACCATACCAGGAGGGTGATCCGGGTGGAGGGGGACAAAGACCATACCAGGAGGGTGGTGATCCGGGTGGAGAGAGACAAAGACCATACCAGGAGGTTGATCCGGGTGGAGGGGGACAAAGACCATACCAGGAGGGTGATCCGAGTGGAGGGAGACAAAGACCATACCAGGAGGGTGATCCGGGTGGAGGGGGACAAAGACCATACCAGGAGGGTGGTGATCCGGGTGGAGGGGGACAAAGACCATACCAGGAGGGTGGTGATCCGGGTGGAGGGAGACAAAGACCATACCAGGAGGGTGATCCGGGTGGAGGGAGACAAAGAAAAAAATATAGATTAGGAGGAAACTACAAAACAGTATGTCAGGAAATGGATCTGATGATGAAAATTACATGGAACATATCACACATTGTCAGTGGCCCATTCTGAGAGCATGACATCAACAGTACATGTTAGGTTAGCTTATCTCAGAGCTGGTTATAGAAACCTCAGTAAAGAATCCACCAAGACATATTACATGAAGTTTGTCAGGCCAGTTTCAGAACTCCATCACCATGGATTCTCCAGATGAGAAAAAAATCTTAAATAACTAGAGAGTATTTAAAGGGAAGCAAAGGACTACATAGAAGGAACACTTCAGACTGGGGGTCCCAAGGTGGTGATTGCAGTGATGTACAACCCACCACAGAATAGCAGGAGGCCAAGATAAGAGTATGATGACACCAACAGAGTAATGGTGGACACACTAGCTGAGGTGGCCAGAAGGGCCTATATGGGTAGGGCAAAGTTACTAGTTGTGAGTGATTTCAATCACAAGGAGACTGACTGGGAAAACTTGGAGCCACATGGGGGACCGGAAACGTGGAGGGCTAAGAAGATGGAGGTGGTACTGGACAACCTCATGCATCAACATGTTAGGGACTCTACCAGAGATGGAGAAGAGGATAAACCAGCATGGCTGGACCATGTATTCACCTTCAACAGTTCGGACATAAGGGATATTATAAACACGAAAGGCCAGTCGGTTCTAGTGATCACGTGGTCCTGAGCTTCGAGTACATTGAAGAGTGAAAAGTGGAGAGTGAAGCAGCACGAGTAGGATGGGAGAAGCCAAACTACACAAGAGGGGACTACACAGACATGAGGGTTTTCCTGCATGGAATGTCCTGCATGAGGTACAGTGGGAAAGAGGAGGCCCAGCGGCAATAGTAGAATGACATAGCATCGAAAGCCAAATCTGATCCAAAGCTGTTGTACAGCCACATCAGGAAGAAAACAACAGTCAAGGCCCATGTGTAGAAGACAACAAATGTAGTCTAAATCTTTAAGAGAGGAGACAGGTATCATTAAACTACAAGCAGTGTCACTGACATGTACAGTATGAAAAGTCATGGAGAAGCTTATCAGGAGAAGAGTGGTGGAGAACCTAGAAAGGAATGAGTTTATACACTATAACCAGCACTGAAGCGAAGTTACTACCCCAGTCCCACCCTTAGGTCGACACAACACCACACGATGCCATATTGTCTATATTCCCACAGGCGGACTAAAATATATAAAAAACAGGAAGAAAATAAAGAGGGGAAATAATTAAAATTTGAGAGAAAAGAAAGGTACGGCTCAATCTTCTTAATTAAGAATATATGTTGCCATCAGCTGCTCTTTTAGTAATGGAAGAGATGAAGAGAGATAAAGTTCCAGTAGAAGAGAGAGACACGGAATTTGGGTTAGAGAAGGAAAAACCCAGCAGGATTGATACAGGATAGTTAAGACAAAATGTTAGTTCTGATAAGTACAGGCTCTTAAGGCAGCTTGGCCTGAAATTGAGCAGTAGGCAGCCTATCAGAGGTTCGACTCTGCGGGTAGGCAGCCTATCAGAGGTTCGACTCTGCGGGTAGGCAGCCTATCAGAGGTTCGACTCTGCGGGTAGGCAGCCTATCAGAGGTTCGACTCTGCGGGTAGGCATCCTATCAGAGGTTCGACTCTGCGGGTAGGCATTCTATCAGAGGTTCGACTCTGCGGGTAGGCAGCCTATCAGAGGTTCGACTCTGCGGGTAGGCATCCTATCAGAGGTTCGACTCTGCGGGTAGGCACCCTATCAGAGGTTCGACTCTGCGGGTAGGCACCCTATCAGAGGTTCGACTCTGCGGGTAGGCAGCCTATCAGAGGTTCGACTCTGCGGGTAGGCAGCCTATCAGAGGTTCGACTCTGCGGGTAGGCACCCTATCAGAGGTTCGACTCTGCGGGTAGGCAGCCTATCAGAGGTTCGACTCTGCGGGTAGGCAGCCTATCAGAGGTTCGACTCTGCGGGAAAAATATGGTTATTATATACATCTTATAACTTAATTGCCCCCAGTTTCTCAACTGGATCATATATACATGCCTCAAGGGGCTAATGAAACGTACCCGGATAAAACAACCAACAGTTTAATAAACACACTCACATTACAGGGAAATCAGAAATTGGACACCTTTTGGAAAAACATTTACCAGTAGCAATACTAAGGAACATTTAAATCACTAAAATATAAATACAGTGTAGGGAGCATTGAAAAAATACAGATTTTAGAGATGCAAGCTGCACTTTTCATGCATTATTTGTATGGGCACAACAAACTTCTGTGCAAAATTTCAGACCATTTCCTGCCCATTTACCCTGCAGCATCGCGATCGACTTTTTGTCAAATTGAAAGCAATTAGTTATAAATTATTGGTTGTCAGGATAATAATCAAGTGTACATGGTTTATATCATTTTTGGTTGTGAAGATTGTATAATGAAATGTACATGGGTTGTATCAATCATCAACTATTTAATTTTAAACTATTACAAGTTATAAGTGAAGTCTTTCTTGGTGAGGAACTTGGGCTTCACTTTCCTGGAAAATATTCTTTGCCTGATATATCCATCTCTTGCCTTCTGTCCAGTCACTTGAGTGCAGCTTCAGTCATCTCTTGCCTTCTGTCCAGTCACTTCAGTGCAGCTTCAGTCATCAATGTTATCCCTCTCTCAGCAGCTTGAGTGTTGTTTGGCCACTTGGGAACCTCCAGTGGAGTCTCAATAATTTTCAGAACCTGTTGATCTGATAGAGAAGCAATGAAAAGAGGCTCAGTTTTGAGTTCAGTCTTCCAGTCAATCATGGAATGAGTTCTTTGCTTGCCACTTTAGTTTGGGAATCACTACTTGTCTTGAGTTGACAATAGGAGCCACATTGTCATTCTCTTCATCTTCACTGTCATCCTCATCATCAGTGTAGATTAACAAGTCCTCGTCAACAGCATCATCAGAGCTCTCAGTACTTTCTTCTGTCTGCTGATTCTCTTCTCTAATTTTTCTTATCATTGAGACAGCTTTGTCTCTCACAGTCATGTCTTCATCAGCACACATACCAAAAAGCAGCTGATCTGTGTCAGCAAAGTAGGAATTTCTTTGGACAGTCTTCTTTACTATCTTCTTTTCTTCACTGTTCAGATGTCTCATAAACTGCAGTGACTGGAAGACGTTCTTTGGACCGTGTCTGACACAAGGTGCAGCTTGATGTGGAACCACATCGGAACACTGAACTTTAAAATCATAATGACGACTCTTTTCAGCTCCTGACTGGGTCTTGTTGCCACATACAGCCTGTTACGACTTCGACATCATAACTTAAATAAAAGGTTCTGGCTCCTAAATGGCTACTCAATCTGCTGTCAAGGGGCAACTATAATACATTATTTTTTTAATATAAATTTTACTGCAGCACACTGTATAACATCCCCTTCCCCACACTGTGTAACATCCCCTTCCCCATACTGTGTAACATCCCCTCCCCCACACTGTATAACATCCCCTTCCCCACACTGTGTAACATCCCCTTCCCCATACTGTGTAACATCCCCCCCCACACTGTGTAACATCCCCTCCCCCACACTGTGTAACATCCCCTTCCCCACACTGTGTAACACCCCCTCCCCCACACTGTGTAACATCCCCTTCCCCAGACCAAAGGTCTCAGTGAGCCAGCTTGAACCCACTTGGGTGCAGCTAGTCAAGGAAAATGGGAAATGAACCCTAGGTCTGGGGAAACACAAAATTCTCCCAAACAATAAGAAAACTGCATCAAGCACTGTCTTGATGGAATTGATTTGTACACAGAAAACCACAATAAACATTTACGATCATAAAGCTTAACTTTACATGAGCACTGCTAATCCACGGTCGTATGAAACTCGTTTGACGTAAAAGTGATCAGGTTTTACGCCAAATGAGTCACAGTGATGCTTTATAGGTGTACTCTGACACATAGACAGGAAAATACACCATTACAACTCTGTGTTGGACAAACACCTACGTTGATGCATTTTCAGTACAACATAAGTGCTCAGTAGCACACAACTCTGCTTGCAAAAATAAACAAGCACTTTAGAAAAATATATAAACAGTCTCTAGAAAGAGTGCAAAAAATTAGTGTACATACGATTACAAATAGAAAATACAATATCAACTCTTCGTCTCACAGCAATATACAATAAGCAAAACTGGCTATGAAAAACACACCACTGGGAGAAATTGGAAAACACGGGAGAGAAAATTACCAGACTTCACTGGGTAGTAAGTCACATAAAATGAGTCAGTGGAACTGTGACCTTGAAAACGCACTGGAGTCATCACCATTGACCCCTCAAAAGGTGGGCCTCCCAGGCGTTCACCTACACCGTCATTCCAAGGAACTCTGGAGTCACCACACTTGGTGATCCAAATAAAACAGATGGGTCCTGGAGAAAACACACAAAACAAAAAGGATCACTATTCATGACCCAAAAATGGTGAGGCTTCACCGCCAACACCGTATCACTACCTTTGGTCCTACAGTCCATACACCAACACCACACAGGTGAGGCATCACCACCCACACCTTATGTTAGCATACCTTACCTAGGCATGTACTGATGTGACTACCACTAAAAACATACACACAAACACACTCTTGGGAAATCTGATACCTCCCTCCACCAGCTCACCGAACTTCACTCCACTAGGTGGTCAGAAAGCCATCTACTTGCCTACTACAACCACTGCAAAACGAGAACAGATAAATATCTACACTACATTATGTACAGTACACACGAGAAAATTCATGAGCAACCACGTTCCCTGTCCCCTCACATAACGAATCACCAAAGTGAGCTCTGAGTGTGGTTCCTCGGTACGTGAAAGAAATGTAGGACTGTGATCACTTTACTGAAAAAATTCTGCACTATCAACACAAAACAAGAGCCTCCTTTTCTCTTGGGGCATAAATTCTCTGGTGAGTAATTGTCCTGCTGCTTTTTTCAACAACGCAGCACTAACAATATCACTTTGCAAACAGGCTGTGTAAAGCAATATTACATTACATTTAAAGTTATACAAAAAGTTAAAGTACTCGTAAAATACAATTTCAAACATTGAACTATATTTGGCACACTGGGTCACAGAAATCAAGTAACCCTGTCACATACTCACAACTGTGGTATCTAGTACATCAATGAAATTATTCATAAGAGGAAATCCTTCAGCGTTAGTTATCAAATATACATTGCGGCAGTCAGTGAACATGCTGAGAGCGTCATCTAGTGTGAGACCCCTGGGCAATGTCCACTGACTCGCGCTCAGTACACTGAAAATACAAAAAACTTCACATCTTCCTCCATACATATCTCTTCCCTCAACAAGGGTATGTAATGCAAAAAAAACATGCTGAGTGTGCTCAGGTACATTTACCTCATGGGGATTCATGCCCCTTTTCTTACATCAGAAAACTCATTTACAATGTTCCATGGTGGCTGAGCCAACGCACCAAGCTTTTCCACTCCAGCATCAAAAGTAACCTTTTCAAAGTCTTGTACTTTACTTTTCATATTAATCATTGCAGAGTGCTGATAACGGCAACCATATACTTTTTTCTGATCGGGTGTGTGGGTTTTATTTTCATCAGAGACCTCATCCACCATCAGGTACCATTCGTAGCTAATCACAGCATTCCCAGGAGCCGGCTCCAGTACCAACACCTCCTCTCTAGCCTCCAGAGCATGCACCACCACCTCTCGGTCCCACGTCATCCTGGGCAGACTGGCAGGCTGGTTAACTAGTGCCGTCCACCTCATCTTAGCCAAACAGTCTCTGAAACTGAGAAAAAACACGGAGGGGGAAGCATCACCATCCTCACCTTGCCCATGACAATGATTCCAGAGTGCTTCCCCGCACGGTAATGAAAAGGAGGGGCATACCCTCATCCCAGTCCTTCTGGTACTGGGGAAAATAAACGTGTATTGTCCTGAGAGACTGGTAAAACCACTCTACTTTTCTTTGACTCTCAGAGTGATTGACATTGGTAAATTTAATCTTAAGTAAGTCTCTCAAAACTTCATGACATTTTATAAAATTTGACTTCTGGTTGGCTTGTTGAAAGCCTACCTGACAAAATTTTACCAGAAATCGCAAAACCACACACAAAATTATTAGGAAGGGCCAGGAACTCTGGTAACCTGGTAAAAAGATAAGTAAACATTTATTATCCAGCTCTCCCTGCTTAATACTGAAATATTCTCCATTGGGAATCTGTAAAAATTTCAGAACCTTTAACTCAAATGGCTCTGACATGACTGTTTGGTCACATACTCTGTAAAATAAACATGTGCTAAATTTGGGAACCACTTCTTCTGTAACAACTGGCAACTGAATAGCCTTCAGGGAGTCACCACATCCCTGGACCTCAACCAGCTGCCTCAGATTCCCCCCTAAACCGGGTTTGACCTGGGCCGGTTTATCACTGCCCAGAGTCTCCTGTAGGTCAGACTCAATGAACAGGCTTCCCAGGCCCAAAGCGTCACCACAGTCAGTAGAAAGATCAAGGCGCGGTACAGAAGTTCTTCCCTTGCTCACCTGGCTAGTCATAGTACACATTGAAAAATTTTCAGTCGCAGTAGCATTAGGTTTTTCACCTTAACACCATTTAACTCAGGGTCCCTCTAAACCAAATATTCCTCACTTTTGAGGAGACCCATAACATTGTTGCCTAGTAGTAAGTCAACACCTGGAAAAGGTAAATCATCTGTAATACATACAGACTGGTAAACAGACTCCACCCACAATCTATGTACAGGAGTCCTAACAATGGATCCTGAAATCCCTTTTAAAAATATATCTTTTCCAGTGTAAGTGTCCTCTGACACTGGTAATACATCCTTGCCTAAAAGAGAGAATGTGCTACATCCATCCCTTAAAGACATAACACCTTCTACCCTACCTTCATTTTGGTGCAAGGCCACTGTGGACTTACTTGAAAAGACCTTTATCCGAGGGTCTAAAACAGCTGAATTTCCTGGTGTACTCTGTGGTAAAACTGCAAATACAAGCTACTGCATGTGTAACTGGGGTACTTACTTGAGAGTCCTGGGCAGCAGTCTGGTCCTTAAGCATCTCTCTGCAATACTGCTGTAAATGACCCTTCTTATTACAGTAAGTACAATGATAAACTTTAAAGGTACCATGCCCACCTGAGGTAGACTGAATTCCTTGTCCTTGAGGAACTGGGCTTTTCCTACCTGTTCCCTGATTTCCTGAAACTAAATCTGACTTACTACTTCCTTGAGCAGGTAACTGAGAAGTAGACTTTAATCCCTGGGAACCAGGATTCTGGTGGTTAGTAGGATGAAAACTCTTTGAATTATGAGGTTGGAAAAAATTTGGCTTGAACATGTGAAATTTCTTACTCCTCCAAGTTGGTGGAGAAAAAATATTATTAATATTATCTGGGTGATAACTACTTCCAACTTTTTGGTTGGCTAAAAACCTTTCACCCAACTCTAGAGCATAGCTAAAATCATCAATTTTTTTTTCCTCAAGATATATGTCAGGAGGTACACTGTTTGAAAGTTCCTCTAACAAAATTAAAGTCATTACACCTTCATAATCACCTACAACATCCTTTGAGCGGCACCATCTCGTCAGCAGTGACATCATCTCCTTTCCATACTCCGCCAAGGATTGTCCTTCCTGAAAAGTTAAACCTCTAAACTTCTGGCTATACCTCTCTGGTAATATCTGATAAGCAATAACACAACATCCTTCATCTTCTCATAATCTGAAAATTCATGTTCCTCTAGAGAACTAACAGCTTGTAACCCTTTACCAATTAACTGGGTTCTTGTTAGTGTGGCCCAGTAACTGTCTGGCCACTTCTGGGATTTTGCTATTTTTTCAAACAATGTGAAAAAGTTATCAGGATCATGTTCAAAAATTTTTGGAACAAACTTTATAGCGTGTTCCAAATCAAATATGTCTACCTTGTTACCGGTTACATTTTGTGAAGCAGCAAACTATCGTTCTTTCTCTCTCTCTTTAGCCCTAAAAATTTCAAACTCTTTCTCTTCCTGTATTTTAGTACATTCAATCCTTCTTAGAGCGTTTTCTTCATTAATTAGAGTTAATTTTAGTCTTAAAATCTCTACTTCATTACTCTCAGTATTAACAGTGGGGTTTGATCCATGATTTGCTCCCAGACCCCTGTCACCACTAGAATATCTACTGCTGAAATTAATAGCACAATACACTTGCCTATTACAGTAGAATTTACTAATAAAAAACATAATAAATCACACAGCAAAGAACATAGATCCATTAAATGATTATTATATGCACAGAGAATTGTTATTACTAAATAATTCCCTAAATCACTAAATATACACACACAAAAATCAGGCAGAAAAATAATTATATTAATTACATCTGAAAAAAGTTACTGTTAATATATCCTTCCTGTAAAAACTCTCCAGGTTTCAAATGTGAATTACCATTCAAACTTTGATAATTCATCCCGGACAGGCCCCCATTTTACGACTTCGACATAATAACTTAAAAGGTCCTGGCTCCTAAATGGCTACTCAATCTGCTGTCAAGGGGCATTTAAATTATACTGAAAAACACAGCAACTCTCAGGCCAGCATGTACTCATACAAATTATGAAGAAAGAGTGCAAATAATTATAGTGTTAGGAAGGATACAAAAACTCACCTATACAAAAATATAACTAATATAATAATGAATAACTTATATACAACTTACAATCTACTCTAAAAAACCACCACACTCCATTTCACATTAGCTCACTAGCACACTGCTACTAGTGACACAAAATTTTATATACATTTATAAACAGGGAGGCTCCATGACACCCCCCTCCCTTCACTTCTGCCTGGTAGACTAGTTACAAGCAGGCAAAAGCACCAATGGTATATACTAAAAAAAACCTACCGAACACCACATACTCACACCGCTACATCTTGCTTCCTCTGTTGTGCGTAACCTACTGCCCTAAACACACACCTCATCTGCTCCTGTCCTGGCCACTCTGCCTGACTGACAGGAGTAAAACGCGTCTGGATTCAGAATAGTACTGGAACTATAATGCATTATTTTTTTAATATAAATTTTTCTGCAGCACACTGTGTAACACAGCCTAAGGATCCTACTCCATAAAGTATTCCACCTTGACACATACGGTGGACTTGGATCAAGAGCGGCCAAGTCATCATCAACCACACCTGTGATCACTCCTTTTCAAATCCTATTCAAGTATTTCTGGTCCCAGGACAGATCCTCTGCCACCTTGTCATTCAGAGCAGGGAAATCGTGAAATTGACTGGCTGGAAAGCAACAACTGGAAGCTCAGACAGAGGATCCTTGATTTGCTTGCCAATGGGACCTGTCCAATGCTCAGGACCACTTGGCTTACTAGGAAACAGCCCGGAATGGCAGCTCATTTCCATGAAGCTGACAGATGAAATAATGGACTGGATGACCAAGCAACATTTCAAGATGATGAATGACTCCATTGTCAGCTTCAACATTTACGTTGGTTCCGTCAGAAATGTATAGATAGTCTTGGCAATCTCGTTTCCATGGCCTGACTTGGGAGTCACATGAGTGAGATATTCAGTTCCAGGCTCCATCATGATGACGTAATGATCTTTCATCATTATCTTTGGACTCCATTTCTTGGTCTTCTCATTCTTTGTCATTACCCGAGTGGAGGTTTTCTTACCATCAAAATATAATGATGTGATATTTTCCAGGTTTGCTGCTCATTTTCTTGTCTCCATTCGGTATTTGTGTCTGGCATCTCGTAACTTCTGTGCTCCAATAACTTGACTTTTGTCGTCCTTGGTGATGACGCCATAGCAATGGCAGCTCCAGCATAATCACTGAGAAAGTTAGTTAATGTTTATAAATACTGGAGAGTACATAGATGCACTACATAAAACACTGCGCTGTGCTACTCAGTAATACAGACATATTCAAAAATTTCAATCGCAAATGCTGTAGGCTAAACCTCAACCAATCAACTTCATATTTGTCAATGAATCTAAGATGTATATAAGGAACAATACCTGAAGAGTGCAGCTTTGACAAAAATTTCAATGCTCCTTAAAATGCAGCCTTAACTTCTACTATACCTAATTATTTATTATCCTAGTCAGGTAACAATTATGGCTCTTACTATACAGATATCCTTGCCTTATCATGCCGTATCTGAGCACTTCCCTGATCCCCTGCCACAGAGACCTTGAGGTTTTTAGATTACATGCCAAGTTTGGTGGACTCAGAAACCTCTGGCATTTCTCCAGGGTGTAATAATATTGGTAAAATTACCGACAATATGTTAAGTAAAAGGACACAAATGCAACTAATGTGACATTTTATTGTGGCAACGTTTCGCTCTCCAGGAGCTTTGTCAAGCCGTTACAAATAATACATGGACACAGAGGTATATATATACTCTCCAAGTGAGGTGTAATACTAGTGGTGGTAGAAGTAGTAGTGATATAAGTTGTAGTAGTAGTAGTAATACAATAGGGTAGAACAATCAATTTGCACATGAGTAAAAGGTGATAAAACAATTACAAGGGTAGTATAAAAATAGGTTAGACAAATATTTCTGCTGGAGGTTGGAATAGAGAAGGCCTGTAGCAGTGTTCCACATCTACGATGTGCTTGTGTGGTATTAGCAGGAGAGACTATGTGATGGTAGGGTTCACTGTTTTCAGGAGGATTCTTGCTAAGACTTCAGAGATGGTGAAGCTGCCTTTGTTTTGTAATCAAAGTAATCAAAGAAACTAATTTCCGTAGACGCAAGTGCCTTGCATCAGCACTTATCGCTGTTTCTAACACAATTAAACAAAACAAAGGCAGCTTCACCATCTCTGAAGTCTTAGCAAGAATCCTCCTGAAAACAGTGAACCCTACTACCATCACATAGTCTCTCCTGCTAATTTAACACAAGCACATCGTAGATGTGGAACACTGCTACAGGCCTTCTCTATTCCAACCTCCAGCAGAAATATTTGTCTAACCTATTTTTATACTACCCTTGTAATTGTTTTATCACCTTTTACTCATGTGCAAGTTGATTGTTCTACCTTATTGTATTACTACTACTACTACAACTTATATCACTACTACTTCTACCACCACTAGTATTACACCTCACTTGGAGAGTATACATATACCTCTGTGTCCATGTATCGCTTGTAACGGCTTGAAAAAGCTCCTGGAGAGCGAAACGTTGCCACAATAAAATGTCACATTAGTTGCATTTGTGTCCTTTTACTTAACTTTCTCCAGGGTGCCTGGTTTGGTTATCTCTAGTAAGTGCCTGACATATCTTCAGGATGCCTAACTGCTGCTAAACCTTGTTGGCAGCAGACAGTGGGTATTGATAGTGGAAAAGGCTTCTAAAGTCAAGCGGCAAACGCGTGGAGTGGGGCTTATGTTAACCATATCTTTCCCTGGTGTTCCCTCGAAGCTGTGTGAACACGTCTCATACCCTATACAGAGCCTCTTTGAAAAGCGCCTTAACAGTGGTTCCTTGTTAATATTGCTAATAATTATTACAATGACTAATAAGTAATCCAACCACCAAAAAGTGAATTTATACACTATATTACAGCTAAACAGAATTCCAGTGAAATCATATTGGAACCTCTGACAGTGGAACATCACTAAGCAAGAATGGTCATCCTTTAACAAAATTCTTAAGTTATTTTACATCTTTTACAGTTATAGGGATACTAGTAAATCATTTACAGATGTTACAGTAGTAGTAGTAGTAGTAATAGTAATAATAATAATAATAATAATAATAATAATAATAATAATAATAATAATAATAATAATAATAATAATACTTTCTTAATTAATTAAGCACTTGCAATTGTTCTGCATTACATTTCAATAAAAACAATGATGGTAAATGACATTACACAGTTACCAATTAATTGTACTGCATTCATTTCGTTCACCTGAGCTACAGAACCATGCACATAATAAATAGGGAAGATTGCAGGTAAGCAATTCACATTAAGGGCAGTCATAAAGTTTTTACAACGAATATTTATCACACCTTAACATAAGTAAGATTCGAGGGGCTGACCTGCTTCATAACAGCACTGGTTCAGGGAAGGGAAATCTTTTGTCACAAACCTACCGACGTTTTACGACAAGGTGACAGAGGTAAGGCAGGAGAGAGAAGGGTGGGTAGACTGAATTTTCTTGAACTATAAGAAGGCTTTCAACACAATTCCGCACAAGAGATTAGTGCAAAAGCTAGAGGAGCAGGCAGGAATAACAGGAAAGGCACTGCAATGGATCAGAGAATACCTGGCAGGAAGGAAACAACGAGTGATGGTACATGACGAGGTGTCAGAGTGGGCGCCCCTGACGAGTGGGGTTCCACAAGGGTCAGTCCTCGGGCTGGTGCGGTTTCTTGTATATGTAAATGCCATGATGGAAGGAATAGATTTAGAGATGTCCCTGTTTGCAAACGATATGAAGCCAATGCGGAGAATTCAACCCATACCACCCCTTACTAACTAAACACAATACCCAGAAACAAGCCCCATTCCATAGTCTCCACCCCCCAACCCTTATACCACCAACACCATAATATCTCGCCCTGCCTTCCACACCCTTAGCCCGCACCAACACCTTCCCCTTTCCACAGAATACAGTACTGGAGAGAAAGCTGAAGGTATGGTGCACCAACATAAATGATATAGCAAAAAAGAGTGAAGAGTGGGAAAAACGAATCATTGAGGCATCCCCAGACATCATAGCACTCACAGAGACAAAACCCTCGGGATGATAACAGATGCAATCTTCCCGACTGGATATCAGGTCCTGAGAAAAGACAGAGGGAACAAAGGAAAAGGAGGAGTTGCACTGCTCATCAAAAACTAGTGGAGTTTTGGGGAGATGGGAGGAATGGACAGAGGGGAAGCAGATGACTACAAGTAGGAACACTTCAGAACGGGGGTCCAAAGGTGATGATAGTGATGCACCAAAGGTGATGATAGTGATGCACAACCCACCACTGAATAGCAAGAGACCAAGACAAGAGTACGATGAAAGCAACAAAACAATGGTGGATACACTAGCTGAGGTAGCCAGAAGGGCCCAAATGGGTAGGGCAAAGTTTCTTGTCATGGGGATTTCAACCACAAAGAGATTTATTGAGAAAACCTAGCACCAAATGGGGGACCAGAAACATGGAGTGGTAAGATGCTGGAGACAGTATTGGAAAACTTCATGCATCAACATTTTAGGGACACAATCAGAGAGAGAGAGAGAGAGAGAGAGAGATAGGTTCAGATAGGTTTGTTTAGGTTAGATTGAAGTCCGTCAGTAAAAGTGATCATTTATCATGTACCAATGCTAGTAAAATAAATATATAATAATGGTTAGAAAAATCTTGGAAGCGCAGAACAGAAAACGGAGACCCATTGTGCGAACTTTTCAATATTCAGTCATATAGTTAAGATTCATAACAGTCACCCTGTTGACTGCCTTATCAACAGTCAAAAAACAGGAGGGGCTGTATTTTTCAGTCTTGTCAGTGGCTCCCATTTCCTGTTCGCTGCCAAAATACTCCCTTTACTCTATAATGCACTTGTTAGTGTTAATATATGTTAAAATTGCTTATGTTTGTGTATTTGGGTTTAACCTAACAAAACAATGTAGGTAGATAAGTAGGCTTAAGTTTAGATGTTAAATCCAGTTAAGACTGATCATAAGAGAACTCATTCACAAGTGCCATTAACCCTATAGCGGAGGAATGGTATGGAGTAACTACTGGCTATAGCATCTATAGCACCTAATGTGAATACAGTACCTACTGTCTCTATGACGAGCCACGAGCCACGACAGAAAGCTGACTGGCTGGCCTATCAGACTCTGTGGTGACATACAACACGATAGAGCCACGACAGAAAGCTGACTGGCTGGCCTATCAGACTCTGTGGTGACATACAACACGATAGAGCCACGACAGAAAGCTGACTGGCTGGCCTATCAGACTCTGTGGTGACATACAACACGATAGAGCCACGACAGAAAGCTGACTGGCTGGCCTATCAGACTCTGTGGTGACATACAACACGATAGAGCCACGACAGAAAGCTGACTGGCTGACCTATCAGACTCGGTGGTGACATACAACACGATAGATCAATACACCTGCACAATCAATAAATGTGATATGATGTAAATGGTTTAGAAAAAACCGAAAGGTTGAAGAATGAAATATTTGAGTCAGCGTTTGGGAATCTTTACTGTGGTAACATTTTGCAATCGAGAATCAGTACAGTTGGCTTCAAGGATCTTAAAAAGGAGTGTTCAAGATTCAAGCCTCACAACAAAACCTTCAACCTGATTAAATGTATTATAAGTAACGCAACAAGCATATTGATTACAAAAACCTGAAAGTGTCTATCAGTAAACACTCGTTTGAACAACATATATATAAACTAGTATAACGCATGTGATAACTGTACGCGCATAACATTCTAAGTGTTCAACCACTTGGGGATGAATGATGCTTCTGACACTTATTTAAATGTTAACTCTGTCAAGTCTTGTTATTTTGTGGAATTTAAGGACAAAAATTATGGAGTGATGATAACCCAGTACTCTTGATAATCCTGACACTTCTATTTTTTATAATTTCAGCAAACGCCGATGCAACAACATCCTACTCAGGATTCATTGATACCTCAGTGAATATCTGATCCAGATCTTCATCAGATTCAGTGTTGACGATGGGTAAGTATTCACTCATCATTACAGTCGGGGATATATCTGACTTTCTCATTTTGGGTAAAATCATCTGGATCATTTTCTTATCAAGTGAAGATACTTTTTTTTCCCCACAAATCAGTTTTATAGCTGTTATTCTACCTCAGCTCATTTCAAAGTCCCTAGGAAGTGACCCACATCAGTCGACTTACACCCAGGTACCTATTTACTGTTAGGTAAACAGGGGCAGCATGTGTAAGGAAACATACTTAATGATTCCATTCATGCAGGGGATCGAACCACAGACACTTAGACACTTAGCCTGTGAACTAAGTGTGCTACCAACCGAGCCACGGGACACATTTTTTCATGTTTTAATGCTAAGACATATCTCGTTATTCAGTTTACATTATAAATTCAGGCTCTTTTACAAGTCGCAAATTTTTCAACCTTTTCCCTTTTGTTTTGTTTTGGTCTACAATCTCTTGTAGAGTCCCTAGACCTACCTCAGCTTTCTGTTCTTCGTGTCTCTTTCTTCTTTCTCCCATCTATGGAAGGCCCTCGAGAGTGACAGAGTGCCACCTGCTGGATAATCAGTCATGTCTGCCTTTTCCTTTTGTTTGTTCTCGAAGTCTAATTTCATTGCTTTGGACTCTGAGCTCGTTCTGCCTAGATTATTTATAATCACATTTTCACTCAAAATCCTCTATTGATCTCGCATACAATGATGGTTTCTCGTGGTTGTGTGATTCAAGAGCGACTGTCATAGATACAGCGACCACTTCTCCCAACACCAATGTAGATTTGAAACGTATTTCTTCAGCAAATTCTTCTACATGCATTATTTAGGTTATTTTGTGCTTGGTTAGGTTAGGTTGTTGTCAGTAAACCAAATTTAAGGAATTATAATGACACCAATAAATTCAGCGACGTATAAAAGTGAGGCTGTTGAAAGCCCGAACTTTAATGAATACGCATTACGTAAAAATCTCATGTTCACAGCTGTTTTACGAGCGCCCTTGAATCAAACAAAAAAACATTTGCTGCGTTGGGTTGAACTCTGACAGTCTAACAGTTACAAATGGAGAAGAGGGATGTGGGGGGGGGGAGTCACAGTCTGTGTTATAACAAGAATGTTGTCATTCCTCATTTGCTACTGGTATGAGTCGTCTTATGTACAGGTCTGGTTCACTGTGTGCAAGCGGCATAAATTCTTGCAATGTGTCAAGCCGGGATATAACGGGTATAATTATTTTCTAGACAGAGGAGTTGAATTAGCACTGCATATTAGTGTTTACAGTTGTGGAAAAACGTTTTTCTACTCTGCTGACAGAAGTGACATCTGGAAGGCAACTTAGGTGTAGTAAACACAGGGGCAATGACTATATTTTCAATAATGAACTAATCCATCTTGCAACAAAGATGGTGACTGGTTGACAAATTAATTGCCAGTACTTTCTGTACTTAATATTCTGGACTTAATATATTAGGTAAAACTAGTCAATTAGCAAGAACTCATCTAAAATTAAGTCCTTTCTAAAATTTTCTCTTATACGTTTAAAGATATATTTTTTTCATTTATGTTAATGTAAAAAATTATAATTTTGTACCAAAAGAAACTTAGAAAACTTACCTAACATTATTATAACAAGCGTAATTTAATTAAGCCTAACCCAACTAAATATATTTTAGGTACGTTTACAATAATTTAATAATAAACAAACACAATGAAATATATTTTTTTCGTTAGGTTCAGAATGATTTTTGAGAAATTATTGCATATACAAATTTTCACTTGTCTTAATATGGCAAGAGGAGCGTTGCCATTTAAGCCAAAATCGTAAGTTTTACCTAATCGACACGACATATATATATGCAAACAATCGCAGACGGGCGAGCTTAACTATGCAAGACAAGCCACGGATGAAGGGGGGGGGGGTGTAAATCTTTATCTCAAGTACTTTCACACTTCTCAGTGCGTCATCAGGAGCTATGCAATGTTGTAAGGGAGCAAATAAAGCAGGGAGAGAGTTCTCAGAGTAGCGTAGTGCGGATGTGTCACCGTCCACGGTTACCCTCAGAGTGTGGTCAGTGGTGGGTGCCAACACCACCCTTCCACCATCCCCCTACTCCCCATATGGGGTAGGAGGGTTTCTGAGATGTCAAGTATGAAATTATAAGATATAATAGCCAGCCCCAAGCTACTTCTACTTACACTTAGGTCACACTACACATACATGTACACGTTTATGTATACACACTCATCTGAGTTTTCTTTGATTTTATCTTAATAGTTCTTGTTCTTATTGCTTTTCTGTTCATATCCATGGGGAAGTGGAATAAGAATCTTTCCTCCGTAAGCCATACGTGTTGTAAAAGTCAACTAAAATGCCGTGAACAATGGGCTAGTAACCCCTTTTCCTGTATAGATTTACTAAAAAGAAAAAGACGAAAACCGTCAAAGTGGGATGTTTGAATGTGCGTGGATGTTGTGCGAATGATAAGAAAGAGATGATTGTAGATGTTATGAATGAAAAGAAGCTGGATGTCCTGGCTTTAAGTGAGACAAAGCTGAAGGGGTTAGGAGAGTTTCGGTGGGGAGAAATAAATGGGATTAGGTCAGGGGTTTCAAATAGAGTTAGAGTTAAAGAAGGAGTGGCAATAATGTTTAATAATGAGTTATGGCAGGTAAATAGGGAATATAAATGTTTAAATTCAAGGATTATGTGGAGTAAAATAAAGGTTGGATGTGAAAAGTGGGTTATAGTAAGTGTTTATGCACCTGGAGAAGAGAGAAGTGTAGAGGAGAGTGAGAGATTTTGGGAAATGTTGAGTGAGTGCATGGGGAGTTTTGAACCAAGTGAGAGAGTACTTGTGGTTGGGTAAAAATGTTGTGGAGGGAGTAGTAGGTAAATTTGAGGAGCCAGGGGTAAATGTAAATGGGGAATCGTTAATTGAACTATGTATAGAAAGAGGTTTGGTAATAAGTAATACATATTTTATGAAAAAGAGGATAAATAAGTATAAAAAGTATGATATAGCACGTAATGAAAGTAGTTTGTTAGAGTAAAAGGTAGATGGGACAAAAATAAAATGGCAACAGCAAGTAAGAGAGAGGTAAAAGTGCATAAACTAAGGGAGGAGGAAGTTAGGGTGAGATATAAGCAACTATTGGCAGAAAGGTGGGCTAGTGCAAGTATGAGTAGTGGGGGGTTTGAAGAGAGTTGGGATAGTTTTAAAAATGCAGTATTAGAATGTGGGGCAGAAGTTTGTGGCTATAGGAGGGTGGGTGCAGGAGGAAAGAGGAGTGAGTGGTGGAATGAAGAAGTAAAGGGTGTGATAAATGAGAAAAAGGTAGCTTATGAGAAGTTTTTACAAAACAGAAGTGTAAATAGAAGAGCAGAGTATATGGAGAGTAAAAGAAAGGTGAAGAGAGTGGTGAGAGAGTGCAAAAGAAGAGCGGATGAAAGAATGGGAGAGGCTTTGTCAAGAAATTTTGCTGAAAACAAGAAAATTTTTTGGAGTGAGATAAACAAGGTAAGAAAGCCTAGGGAACAAATGGATTTGTCAGTTAAAAACAGAGTAGGGGAGTTAGTAGATGGGGAGCTGGAGGTATTGGGTAGATGGCGGGAATATTTTGAGGAACTTTTAAATGTCGATGAAAAAAGGGAGGCGGTAATTTCATGTACTGGCCAGGGAGGTACAACATCGTTTAGGAGTGAAGAAGAGCAGGATGTGAGTGTGGGGGAGGTGCGTGAGGCATTACGTAGAATGAAAGGGGGTAAAGCAGCTGGAACTGACGGGATCATGACAGAAATGTTAAAAGCAGGGGGATATAGTGCTGGAGTGGTTGGTATTTTTGTTTAATAAATGTATGAAAGAGGGGAAGGTACCTAGGGATTGGCAGAGAGCATGTATAGTTCCTTTATATAAAGGGAAGGGGGATAAAAGAGATTGTAAGAATTATAGGGAAATATGTTTACGGAGTATACCAGGTAAAGTGTATGGCAGGGTTATTATTGAAAGAATTAGAGGTAAAACAGAGAGTAGGATTGCAGATGAGCAAGGAGGCTTTAGAGTGGGTAGGGGATGTGTAGATCAAGTGTTTACATTGAAGCATATGTGTGAACAGTATTTAGATAAAGGTAAGGAAGTTTTCATTGCATTTATGTATTTAGAAAAGGCATACGATAGAGTAGATAGGGGAGGAATGTGGCAAATGTTGCAAGTGTATGGAATAGGTAGTAAGTTACTGAAGGCTGTAAAGAGTTTTTATGAGGATAGTGAGGCTCAGGTTAGGGTGTGTAGGAGAGAGGGAGATTACTTCCCGGTAAAAGTAGGTCTTAGACAGGGATGTGTAATGTCACCATGGTTGTTTAATATATTTATAGATGGGGTTGTAAAAGAAGTAAATGCTAGGGTGTTGGGGAGAGGGGTGGGATTAAATTATGGGGAATTAAATGCAAAATGGGAGTTGACACAGTTACTTTTTGCTGATGCTACTGTGCTTATGGGAGATACTAAAGAAAAGTTGTAAAGGAGAAGAGCATACGACGACGTTTCGGTGCTGGTTGTGTGTGTATTGTTCCAGTCACGGTATTGTGCCTTTTTTGTTATTTAAAAGTTGTAAAGGTTAGTGGACGAGTTTGGGAGGGTGTGTAAAGGTAGAAAGTTGAAAGGGAACATAGATAAGAGTAAGGTGATGAGGGTATCAAACGATTTAAATAAAGAAAAATTGAAAAATTGGATATCACATTGGAGGGAGGGATTATGGAAGAAGTGAATGTCTTCAGATATTTGGGAGTTGACTTGTCAGCGGATGGGTTTATGAAGGATGAGGTTAACCATAGAATTGATGAAGGAAAAAAGGTGAGTGGTGCGTTGAGGAATCTGTGGAGACAAAAAACGTTATCCATGGAGGCAAAGAAGGGAATGTACGAAAGTATAGTGGTACCAACACTCTTATATGGGTGTGAAGCATGGGTTGCAAATGCTGCAGCGAGTAGGAGGCTGGAGGCAGTGGAGATGTCCTGTCTAAGGGCAATGTGTGTTGTAAATATTATGCAGAAAATTCGGAGTGTGGAAATTAGAAGGTGGTGTGGAGTTACTAAAAGTATTAATCAGAGGGCTGAAGAGGGGTTGTTGAGGTGGTTTGGTCATTTAGAAAGAATGGATCAAAGTAGAATGACTTGGAGAGCGTATAAATCTGTAGGGGAAGGAAGGCGGGGTAGGGGTCGTCCTAGAAAAGGTTGGAGGGAAGGGGTAAAGGAGGTTTTGTGGGCGAGGGGCTTGGACTTCCAGCAAGCATGTACTCACCTGTTAGATAGGAGTGAATGGAGACGAATGGTTTTTGGGACCTGACGAGCTGTTGGAGTGTGAGCAGGGTAACATTTTGTGAAGGTATTCAGGGAAACCAGTTAATTGATTTAGTTGGACTTGAGTCCTGGAAATGGGAAGTAAATTGCCTGCACTTTAAAGGAGGGGTCTGGGAGAGTGACAGTTTGGTGGGACTTATTCTCAGCTGTCGTATCTGAGCGCCTGTGCAAAGACAGTGATTATGTATGAGTGTGGTGAAAGTGTTGAATGATGATGAAAGTATTTTCTTTTTTGGGTTTTTCTTTCTTTTTGGGTCACCCTGCCTCGGTGGGAGACGGCCGACTTGTTGAAAAAAAAAAAAAAAACTGGGAATATTTGGCAATGACAGATTTTATAAAAAGTAAAAATAGAATGACAATGATAGATTTTAGAGAAGCAAAAATAAAAAAAAAGTTGTGTAAATAGATAAGAATTTAGAAATCTGAAAATGTAATATAAATTGTAAATGAGAATATTTGACAATAAATTATATTAAAAATTATTATAAGAAGATAATAAGAAATTTAAATTGTAATAACAGATAATTAATAAAAGAAAAAAGAAAAAAAAATGAAAATATGTATGAATATTAAAAATGTATAAAATTGGCAAAAAATAAGGCCGTAATAAGGTAAATACTGCACAACACAGTACAATAAAAGAATAGTTTTTAAAAAAAATATATGACTAAATTAACGTTGACAATTTACTGTAAAGGAAACGAGGCTCATTAAAAATAGAAGCATTTAAAGGGGGAAGACATCTTCAATAACAAAGAAACCAGTCACAGATATTCATCCCACATAATTGTGAGGCAAACTCTGGTTCAACCTTCAGAAACTGCAGGAAAAATATATATTCCCTAACTCCTCGGTCTGATGCATTCGTATAAGAGCCCAGTATTAAAATGTGTACTATTGCCTCAACTAAATACGCATCTAATTTGAACAGCCCGTCACTGCTATTGTATAAAGCCTGTCTATCATGCTTAATAATTTCCGATTCTACAATATTCCTTTCAAGAAAGGAGAAACAATGGAAAATGATTCTTGCTTCCTGCCAATTTGCTGGGTTATTACAAGCTCTGATATGGTTGAAAATCGAGTTCGACTCCTGTGCTGTACGTATCGAATAACGGTGCTGGGACATTCTCACCTCCAATGATTTTCCAGTTTGTCCCAAATAGGAGAGACTGCAACCATTGCAACCAACTCTGTAGACACCACCAACACGTTGTTGGGTGCATTCTTTATCAGAATGCTTTTAACAGTCCGTGAATTTTTAAATACTACTTGTATATTAAATCTTCTAAGAGCTTTCGGCAGGCTAGATAAATTCTCGTTATATGGGAGGACCAACACATTCTTGGTCTGAGGTGTTATCCTAGTTTCTGTTCTAGAATAAGTATTTTTTAGCTGCCAGTAAGGCAGATTCCATAAACACTTTTGGATATCGCAGTTTCGTGCCAATGTCAAATATTTTCCTATTCAAGGAACTCCGGACTGCACACTCCATAGGCTCTCAAAAACATAGTAAGAAATACACTCCTTTTGACATTAACCTCATGGATGGAATAGTAGTGAATGTATGAGCACACATTGGTGGTCTTCCTATATACTGTAAACAAACTTTCTATCAACTCGGTGTATCAACACATCTAAGAATAGAAGTGTACAGTCAACCTCTTTCTCCATAGTGAATTTAATAGACGGGACTAAAGTGTTAAGTCTTGGTAAAAATGTATCCAGGGTCATATCATTTGGCCAAAGACACAATATGTCATCCACATATCTGAACCATTTAGGTCTACATGACAGGATATCTTTCAACATTCTAGCCTCGAAAAATTCCATATACAAATTGCTCAATAAGGGGGTCAACGGATTACCCATCTCGATAGGCGATGGGTAATCCGTGGCTATATTGGTTATTTTGCATATATATATATATATATATATATATATATATATATATATATATATATATATATATATATATATATATATATATATATATATACAGTGGACCCTCGGTTTTCGCTCACCTCCAAACTCGAACAATTATGTAAGTGTATTTTTGTAAGAACTTTTGTAAGTGCATTTTTGTGGGTCTGAAATGACTAATCTAATTTACATTTTTCCTTATGGGAACAAATTCGTTCAGTAATGGCACTCAAACAGCATTCTGGAATGAATTTTCAACGAAAACCGAGGGTCCACTGTATGTGTGTGTGTCGTGTTAATGTAAAAATTAATAATTTTGTACCAAAAGGACCTTAGAAAACTTACCTAACCTTATTATAACATGCTTAATTTATTTAGCCTGATCCAACTAAATATATTTTAGATAAGTTTACAATAATTGAATAATAAACAAACACAATGAAATAATTTTTTTTCGTTAAGTTCAGAATGATTTTTGCAAATTTTCGCTTGCCTTTTTTGGCAAGAAGAGCGTTGCTATTTAAGACAAAATCGAAAGTTTTACCTATTCGGTACGACATATATATGTCGTGCCGAATAAGGAAAACTTGCGATTTTGGCCATCCCGAGGGGAAATGCATGCTGCATACTGGGCTCGCGTCCGGCTTCGGAGGAGCTGGAGGAGATTCATAATCTTTGATATATTTTAACAATGTATTCATGTTCATGTTTGTGTTTTCTGTCAATGTATTCTGTCTATTAATAAAGCACTCATATAATATATATAGGGGGTGGTAGGAGAAGAAAATATTCAAACAGCTCCGGGGAGAACCTCGAGTTTTCCCTGAGGTACGTTTATTGTCTTCTCTGAGGATGAGGGTCCCCAGTAAAGTTCAAGAGGTGGTACCTTCATATATATATATATATATATATATATATATATATATATATATATATATATATATATATATATATATATATATATATATATACATATATATGTCGTGCCGATTAGGTAAAACTGGACAATTAGCAAGAACTCATTTAAAATTAAGTAACTTCTAAAATTTTCTTTTATACGTTTAAAGATATATTTTTTTCATTTATGTTAATGTAAAAATTTATAATTTTGTACCAAGAGAAACTTTGAAAACCTACCTAACCTTATTACAACAACCGCAATTTAATTTAGCCTAACCCAACTAAATATATTTTAGATACGTTAACATTAATTTAATAATAAACAAACACAATGAAATATATTTATTTCGCTAGGTTCAGAATGATTTTTGCGAAATTATTGCATACACAAATTTTCACTTGTCTTATATGGCAAGGTGAGCGTTGCTATTTAAGCCAAAATCGCAAGTTTTACCTAATCAGCACGACATATATATATATATATATATATATATATATATATATATATATATATATATATATATATATATATATATATATATATGTCGTGCCGATTAGGTAAAACTGGTCAATTAGCAAGAACTCATCTAAAATTAAGTCCTTTCTAAAATTTTCTCTTATACGTTTAAAGATATATTTTTTTTCATTTATGTTAATGTAAGAATTTATAATTTTGTACCAAGAGAAACTTTGAAAACCTACCTAACCTTATTACAACAAGCGCAATTTAATTTAGCCTAACCCAGCTATATATATTTTAGGTACGTTAACATTAATTTAATAATAAACAAACACAATGAAATATATTTTTTTCGTTATGTTCAGAATGATTTTGGCGAATTTATTGCATACACAAATTTTCACTTGTCTTATATGGCAAGGTGAGCGTTGCTATTTAAGCCAAAATCGCAAGTTTTACCTAATCGGCACGACTAGGTTCTCATAATCCATCCTGTCATTTTTCGAGCAGATGCAATTGCTACTTTGTTATGGTACTTGAAGGTGAGATCCTCTGACATGATCACTCCCAGGTCTTTGGCATTAGTTTTTCGCTCTATTGTGTGGTTGGAATTAGTTTTGTACTCCGATGAGATTTTAATTTCTTCACGTTTTCCGTATCTGAGTAATTGCAATTTCTCATCATTGAACTTCATATTGTTTTCTGCAGCCCATTTAAAGATTTGGTTTATGTCTGCTTGGAGTCTTGCAGTGTCTTCAACGGTGGACACTGTCATACAGATTCGGGTGTCATCTGCAAAGGAAGACACAGTACTGTGGCTTATATATGGCAAGGAGTAATTTGTATTAAAATTAGGTAAATCAATGTCATCACTGCTAAAAGGTAACTGTGCCAAAGTGCATTTGTTACAAACAAAATGAAATCTGGCACCATTACCATATTCGAACACATCCATTATGCACCCACCCCTTACACATTTTACATTAAGGTATATTTACTGTTCTTCTTTCGTACCTAAGTACAGTGTATACATATGTCTGGTGGTGTTTGAGATAATAAGAATGGTTCTATTGTCTCACATTGCCCTATGTATGCATTACATATAGAGTTAAGATTATCATTCCTAGCTACTAGACCGTCATTATCGCCGTCACTTACCTGTCTGTATAATAGTTTGAGGTCCTGGATTAGTTTGGATATCACCAGTTAACAGCGCCACTATAAGAACTGTGCGCCACTGTTTTTTGATTGGGTATGCGGTGTTGCCTTACATTGCTGCGATAGTGACATTTACTTATCTGGTAGGATGGCAACTGTTGGGCTTTCACTGTCCAGGGTGCAATTACCTCATTCGCCTTTTCCAGTCCCCATGAGTGATTTCCTTCTTCAGCGAATTGCAGGAGAAAGATGAATATAATTATGGCAGCCTGTACCCCTCTAACACCAGCCATGTTTACTCTTCACTCTTTTTATCACTTCGCAACAAAATAATTTCTTCATTTCTTAAAAAAAAAAAGAAACCACTGATCGCTATCAGTCACTTAGTAATGGCCTAGTAGCTACTCTAGCAATCACCACTGATTACTAGTAGATTTCCTGTTATCTTACTTCACAAACCCCCTTCGCTCTCACAGTCCGGCTTCACCTATCACACTTCTAACTCATTTCCATCCAGGCAGGGTAAAAAGGTTTTAATCAATGGCATTATCCGACCAAAGCCTCCTCAATCCCATTTAGCGGGGCTGCATTCTGTTGTTGACGAGTCCTTACTGTAGAGGTAATGTTTCAGCCATTTTTAAAAAGAATGAGGGGGGAAAACAACGGCCACTACAACCTGACAGTTTCCTTGGAGTTTTGTTGTGTAGATTTGGCTGTCTCCTATTTCCCTCCCATTAACACTGGTGCAGTTGATATGATGGTCAGCTACTGTCAGTATAGCTGAGAACGTCACTTCGCTAGTTGTACGTCTTTTAGCAGCTGGTGTTGAATGCCAGTCAGCCATGTTTATATGTTCACTTCCTTCCCTCATTTGGAACTGAGGGAAAAAAACCGTCGCCTCTTACGACACGCATGGCTTACGGAGGAATAATTCTGTTCCACTTCCCCATGGAGATAAGAGGGAATAAACAAGAACAAGAACTAGTAAGAAAATAGAAGACAATTCAGATGGGTGTGTAAATATATATATGCTTGTACATGAATGTGTAGTGTGACCTAAGTGTAAGTAGAAGTAGCAAGATGTACCTGAAATCTTGCATGTTTATGAGACAGAATGACACCAGCAATCCTTCCATCATGTAGGACTGCTAGTGTACAGCAGGACGGTAGTACCTCCCTGGGCTGTTGCTGTCTACCAACCTACTACCTAGGATTTTAAATTGTATTTTATACAAATTACTAATATTCTGTACGACATTATGCAAACTGAACCTCACGCATTCACCCAACTCATCCATCAAAATCATGTTTCAGGTGAGTATATGTGACTGATGTATGACGATTATGGACCAGTCATTATATCACTTCACTTTCAGTATATTCGGTTAAAACTTTTATGGTTTTATGATGTTGAATATAATATCCAAATGGTAATTAATTCATATCTGCATTCATAAATCTACTGTGGAAAATTTTGATAATTTTCCTGGGATTTGCGTGTAAGAATTGATAGGGATAATAATGTTGATCCGAAATTGTGTAGGTGTGTATCTTCATTGATTTTAAAAAGTTTTGTGATATGAGAACTAATATTCTCTATTATTTTCTCATATTCTGTAAGTAGAGTGAAAATTATTGTAATTTAAAGGAAATTAATATTTCAATAATGAAAATGTAGCACACACTTGGAAATGTTATTAAATTAATTGAAAAGATGTTTTGGTGGACAAAAACGTAGGAGAGCAACGAAAATGGCAGAGTAATACAGATCGGATTGGGAATTTGTGGAGTATTATTCTCATTTAACCTAAGCCGATAGAAACAGTGTCGGCAAATAAAGTGTTCTATATAGTAAGTGAATATAACGTGTATCTGGAAGGGTTTAGATACAAAGTGAAGCCATCAAAATAAGGATGATACGAATGAAAAACGTGAGCTGTTGCTGGAGAATCTACATTGTCCACCATATGTATCATCAACTATGTAATGTACTCTTCCCAGTGTGAATTAAATCTTACTACAGGTAAAGTATCTACTTACCAGACAATAGTAGTTTAGCAGCCTGCTAGGAAGGTGTTAGGATATATCATCAAGATCATACGTTGGTCCAGATGTGTGTTTTGGGAGCTAAGAAGGTGTTGTGACCCACTGCTCCTAAAGTCCCACCTGTCTCCGAGGTATAACTATAGCAGTAAGTGTATCTGTTTTGGAAGTGCCAGAGTTCTCCTCAGTTATGTGTGTGAAATGTAAATTCAGGATTGTACCTGTGAAATTCACCCACATAATGTCTCATATTGGTTTTATATAGATACACAGAAAGGATTGGCGACACCATCGTCGTTACAAGCTGCGTTAATTCATTCATGAAAATAATATTTACTCCTCTGTTTACTACTTCTGAATTGCCAGGTGTCACTTTTGCCTAGCAGAGAGAGTAGTGGAACTTTTTTTCACAACTGTACATGTGAACCTCCATACATAGCTCTGTATATTTGCATTTCTTGAATGAGGTTGAGCTATATTATATCATTTTTTTTTCAAGAACAGCATTGAAAAATTGTACATAACACGATGAGTTACATAATATATGAGTACTTACATAATATTTAGCACTTAATTATGTGTTGTGTCCCCAGGAAACATGGCTTGGCTCAGGAATGATGCATTATCATTCCTGCCAGACCTGATCATCTACGCGGCACTCACTTTCGTCGTCGCCTTCGTACTGGCATGGCTTTTCAGGAGGCAGCAGAAGGTATCTGCTAATTTTTAAATACAGAGCAAGCACTCTAAAAAAACAGTAATTGTTCTAATTTTTGGAAAATGTCAAATAGATCGGGATAGCTGCACAGTGGTATTTCAGGTTTTGATAATAAATTTATATAAAGGAGGATTAGCCGCAGAATACTGTTGTATTAATTTTGATAATAAATAAAACACAGTAATTATGTGGACTGGACACAGCTTAGTGCTATATGGATAAAACAATTTCTCAGTTCTAATTTGTGAGATTAAATAATTACCCAGTTAAGCTTGGTTATGTTGATTTAATGTATCTAAATCCGTGCTAAATAAAAGTTTTTTTTTTTAATATTTTTTATGCTTGTGTTTTCTTATGAAGGATTTTTTTAAATAGATTTGGCTGATAGAGCAGATCCCGGGCCCGAAGGCGCTTCCCATACTCGGCAATGCACTTATGGTCAATGTTGAGCCAAGAGGTAAGTTGACTCTAAGTGGCTACGTTTACTCTATATATTTTAATGGTAGCATATTTTTTTATTAATTAAATATAGTCCGTAATTTTCACATTTGTATCGCATGGGGGTACTTTCGTTTTTTTTAAATAATCCCACTTTTTATCAGTAAAATACAGTTCGTGATGTAAATTTTAAACATTATTGAAATTAGTTTCATAAACTGATTAAAATAAATGTGTCATATAAACACAATCCATGATGTACAGATTTATAAAGTTCATTAGATCTTTTCCCATATTTTTGTTTTGTACTGTAAAGCGTTAAATCTTAGATAGCATATTTTCTTGCAGAACTTTATTTGTGATAGTGTATTTAGCTGTACAGTATTCGTGTAGAAGAAGCGAGAACTGCTGCGAAGATGTAAAGAGAACCACACTCAGAGATGAGCTTTAATTTTCATGCAACGTTTTAGAGATGATGTTTCAGTCCTTTGCAGACCACTGTCGAGTTTCCTGACTTAATAATGCTTTAGGAATGACCGAAACGTCAAGTTTCATCTCCAGCTTGAGGGTTGGCTATGGAGTGTTCCAGCCGCGGTACTGTAACTTGAATTCCTCACATAACACATCGCTTACGTGATACTAAAATGTGTTGTATTGTGCTTCTCTCTACATGTTACTCTCCTATCATCTCTTAGTAGTTACCCCCAGCCTCACCCTGTAGGAGTAGGGAAAGAAATAATAATAATACTGGAAAAAATGTAGTGTAATTTCACTACTTAAGGTCTTTATTAAGAACCTTATTTTTGTGGGTTACTGAATTTTCTCGATTTCATATTTGAAGAGTATGACTCTTAATTATATTTTAATTACAATTAGGTAATTACTGAGAGCATCAGTGCGTGGAGGGGTGCATATCTCAATATGTAATTAAGTTTATTTAGGGACAAGTTTACACAATTTTTGAACGATTACACTAAAGCTGCTGAACAAGACTTTCAGTACTTGAGTACCTTCAGCGTGGGAACGTTTCGCCAACTAATGGCTATATCAGTCCAATGGAAATAAGTCACTATTACTTTTTTGGTTATCTTAAGTAATCTACACATATGATACTATCTTTCAATTTGTAGATTCATCAGTCCAATGGAAATAAGTCACTTTGTCTGACTTTTTGGGTTATCCTAGGTATTCTACACATATGATACTATAATAGACGTTTACAGTAGCTAGCCTATCTAGGAGATCTGTCAAGTGTTCCATGAGTAAAGTTAATATATGGGACACTGTAACTATAAATAATCTATAAAATTATACATATTTAACCCGGAAGGAAAATATACAAAACTATATATATCCAACACTGAAAAAAATATCATCAAGAAAACTTGTTGAAGCTGGAACAGTAGTACCAAGCAAGGTTTCGCTTGGGTTTCATGCAACCTCTGAAAAATGGACTCCTGGGATGTGTGTAGAGATACAGCTGTCCACCACTAATGATATTAAATCATGAAATTGTTTTTGGGTCTCTGCCCAAGTGACAGACACCTGTTGGAGAAAATTACATCTATACTAGAAGACAGAAACACCAACAAAATAATATCCTTCTTAGAAAACTTGATAGTCTTGTATAATAGTTGGGACAGTAAAATGAGTAGGTCAGATGGAGCTGTCACTCCTGGTGCTGCCTTAGATCCGAGTACTTGTAAGAGTACAAACATGAAAGACATTGCACCAGTTGGAGAGAGTGGTCCTAGTGTTGACGAAACAGGTAAAAGACAAAGGTGTATGAATTCCAGTTACAAAATAGCAATACTGCTGGAGATGGAAAAACAGAGGATGATGCTTCTGGGAATAGTGTTGATACATTACCATTAAAACCTGGTGGAGGCACTGATGTCAGTACAGGTGCTGTAGATAGTGGGTAGTCTGAAAAAATGCACCAGTAGGGAACAAAGCCACAAAAAATCCTGGCAAACAGAAATCAAATCTGGGTGTCTGTAGGCATGGAATATCTGGAGAAAACAGGTGGGACATGCAATTTTGACCATTTCAAAAAATGCCACACCCACATGACCAAAGGAGAATGCAACTCTTTTTGTAAATTATTTCACCCGGAAATGTGTTATTCTTCAGTCCATAAAAGACAATGTTACAACACATACTGTTAGGCCCACCATTTAAAGGGGACATGAAGACACAGATCATCCAGACCATGGGAAACAAACACTCCAGAGACAGAAGATTTTTAGTGCCAGGAAGAAATAACAGAAATATTACACCATCTTGGATCACTACTGGAGTGGAGGCACAGTCAGCGGCCTCCACTTCAAAACAACAGATATTAGTATCAGCAAACAAAGCCCCCCTGCATACCATCAATACGGCAACATTTATCTTTGCAAATATACAGGGTCTAAAGCCATTAACAAACAACAAAGCATCTTTCATCAATGGACTGCTCACAGAGTCAAATGCAATGTTTGTGGCTTTCACAGAGACCCACATAAAAAGATCACTTTGACAACAAAACATGGATCCCAGGTTATAACTTATTCAGATGCAACAGAATAAACAGGCAACAAGGGGAAGGGGAGTTGGCCTGTATATCACAGAGTCGCTCATTTGCTCATAATTGCTAAACACCTCAAATGATGTAGTTGAAGTTTTGGCAGTAAAGATTGAAAACCAAAACCTTGTCATTATGGTTGCATACAAGCCTCCTGATGCACTTCCTAACAATTCCAGGAACAGCTTTTGAAAATTGACCACAGCCTGGAAAATCTCCCAACCTCTGCCCCAAACATCTAAAATGGAGGAATGTAGCAAATAATGCTTTAGCAGAGATAACCCCAGTAGGCAGCTCAGATGAAAATTCACACACACATGAGCTATTAAATTTCTGCAACATATTCACCTTAAGCCAGCAAATAGTGGATCCAGCAAGACTTGAAAATACACTTGACCTCATCTTCACTAATAATGATGATATGATACGAAATATAACAGTATCAAAAACAATACACTCAGATCATAACATAATAGAAGTACAAACATGTATGCACAGGGCTCCTGACCAGCATAAGGTAATCAGGTATGAGGGTGCCTTCACCAAATTCATCTTCAATAACAAAAGCATACAGTGGAATCAAATCAACCATGTCCTAAATTAAACAAGCTGGGAAGATATCCTAAGCAACACAGATACACGGATCCGAACCTATGCCTAGAAGGAATTAACTCTGTGGTGCTTGAGAGAGAAGATATAAACTAGAGAGAGACGCTCCCTATACAGGCGAAGGCGAAGAATCACAGAGCTGCTGAGAAGGGCCACTGTATCCGAAATACGAAAGGAGGCACTGGTTAGAGAAATAAATAACGAACTTAAGCTTAAGGAATCATACAGGAGACAAGGAGACAAAAAACACAGGAAGAATTTAAAGCCATAGATGAAATTGAAAGAAATCCAAAATACTTCTTTTCTTATGCCAAATCTAGGGCAAAAACATACAGTATTGGACCCCTGCTTACACGAGATGGGACTTGCACAGATGACAGCAAAGAAATGAGTGAGATACTGAAGTCCCAATATGACTCACCGTTTAGTGAACCTTTAACCAGACTAAGAGTCGACAATCTAAATAATTTTTTATGACTGAGACTGGTTAATTAAAAAAATTCTGATATAATTCTAACACCACAAGACTTTGAAAAAACAATAAATGACATGCCCAAGCACTCTGCCCCAGACCCAGACTCGTGGAACTCTTGTGCCTTAAGCATCCTCTGGAGATGGAACATGGATACAGGGGTCAACACAAGAGTCACTAAAAGCAACAGACATAGCCCCACTCCACAAAGGTGGCACTAGAGTCCCACTTAGAAACCCATTAGTTGCACAACCCAGGGCAGTATGAGTTTAGAGCAGGTCGCTCCTGCCTATCCCAGCTACTGGACCACTATGACATGGTCTAGGATGCTCCGGAGGACAAACAAAATGCAGATATAGTACATACAGACTTTGCAAAAGCCTTCTACAAGTGTGATCATAGAGTAATAGCACACAAAATGCGTGATTAAGGAATAACAGGAAAAGTTGGTAGATGGATATACAACTTCCTAACAAACAGAACACAAAGAGTAATAGTAAACAGAGGCGGCTACAGTGAAAAGCTCTGTCCCTCAAGGTACAGTACTCGCTCCTATCCTGTTCCTCATCCTCATATGTGACACAGACGGAGATGTAAGCCACAACACCGAGTCTTCCTTTTCGGATGACACTGCAAGTCTCCAAGTGAACATCAATCAAATGTTAATAGGCCGCAAAAAACAATATGAAGTTTAGTGAAGAGAAATTTCAATTTCTCCGATATGGAAAACTCGAGAAAATTAAAACTGTATTGGAGTATAAAACAAATTCCAACCACACAATAGAGCGAAGGACCTGGGAGTGATAATGTCAGAGGCTCTCACTTTCAAAGATCACACTAGTGTATCTACCACATCTGCTAGGAAAATAATAGGATGAATAATGAGACCCTTCAAAACTAGGGATGATAAGCCAATGATGATTCTCCTCAAATCGCTTGTTCTCTCTATGCTGGAATATTGCTGTTCACTAACGGCTCCTTTCAAGGCAGGCGAAATTGCAGACCTGGAGAATATACAGAGAACTTTCAGGGCACGTATAAGTACGATAAAGCACCTACATTACTGGGAACGGTTGAAGTCCCTTGATTTGTACTCCCTGGAACGCAAGCGATAAAGATACAATATACACTTGGAAAATCCTAGAAGGACTAGTCCCAAATCTGCACACGAAAATCACTCCCTACGAAAGCAACATGCAGGAGATACAACATCCTCCCTACCCAATGAAAAGCAGGGGCGCCACGATTACGCTAAGAGACAACTCAGTAAGTGTCTGGGACCCAAGACTGTTCAACTGCCTCCAGGTATACTCCAGGTATACATAGCACAAAATTATTTTTATACCTATGATCAATTGTCTTTACTGAGCTCTGAAAATAATGCTAAAATCTAAGAGATGAAATACAGTAATATTTAAGCACATTAAGAAAAATAAATCTCAAGGCTTGATTAAGTTCGTGGAATTAATAATAATAATAATAATAATAATAATAATAATAATAATAATAATAATAATAGATAATAATAATAATAATAATAATAATAATTAATAATAATAATAAAATAATAATAATAATGACAATGCTACTACTAACAATAATAATAATAAAATAATAATGACAATGCTATTACTACTAATAATAATTGGTATAATACATTATATCCGCAGATAAATAGCACATTGCAAGAACAAAAACATGCTTGATGATTCAAAGATGAAAGTGCCCAGTGTTTACATTTTAGAAATATAACAACGCGCAATTTAGACAGTTTTAAGACTATACAGGTTTACACTTACACTAATAAAAAATAATGTCATAAAATGAACATGTATTACGTTGAGCGTACACTTTACTCGCCCAATATACTCATTGTTCGCTAAAACATAAATAGCTTATATATCTATATTTAGATGCAGTTAAGGAGATAATGGTGCCGGTGGGTTAATTTTATTATTCTTCTCTATGTGCAGCTTCTCTGTCTGTCTGTCGTCTATCGTCTGTCTGTTTGTCTGTCTCTCTATCTGTCTGTTTGTCTGTCTCTCTCTCTCTCTTGGATTAGCAGTAGTATTTTCACAGCTTGCTTCATCTTCCATTTATTACCAGATTTACTCTCGCGATGACATGAGAATTATAGATTATGTACAATTTTCAGAAGTTTTCAAAAGAATATGTGGATTCTGTGAGTACGGCAATGTTTCAAGGACCTGGCTTGGTTATTCACCGTATTGTTGGGTGTCAAAGGCCAAGAATGCAGAGGTAATTCCCCACATATGAGAGGCGGTAGTAAGCCGCGCCTCACACTGTCTTGGCGCAGTTGTTTCAAATACACTGTAGATAACATTTATGGTAGAAATTAATCATTTGCGATATTGTCAGTAGAAATAATTAATCAGGTAATGTATATTGTAAGTAATGCACCAGGTGACTCATTAGGGCCCCTGGCCCAGCAATTGGCTCCTGGCCCAGCAAGTGGCCCCTGGGACAGCAAGTGGCCCCTGGGCCACTGACCCAGCAAGTGGACCCTGACCCAGCAAGTGGCCCCTGGGACAGCAAGTGGCCCATCAGAGAACTTAGAAGGAACAAGTAAAAGGTTTTCATTAGTTTTATAAACATGGGTCATTAATTTGTTTCTTGCTAATATGCTGAATGTTATTTTATTGTAATTAATTGGTTAACAGTTGTTTAAAATGTTAAGTCACGCAATTTGAAACTTCAGAGAGAACAAATTTAAATACTTCATAGCGAGGTGTCACAGAGTGGTCCAGAAAGTTTGGTGCTTTCAACTAGAATTTTTTTTTTTTTAAGTTGCCAGACTGTCAGGAAAATCAACTAGTGAACAAATGACAGGTGATTGTGTTTTATTCACTGTGTCAGCCTACGGTGGTGGGAAATAGCAGCTGTGCTCAAAAAAAATTAAACACTGTGTACCAACACTAGTGACCTTGGGGGTGAACAGGAATTAAAGCCAGGGTTTGTCCCAGAACCTCCCATTGTTTCTTATGAGTCTTTTGTGCGAACGGCGCAGCGACCACTTAGATCTACTACTATTTTGGAAAATAATTATTTGTGGCTTTCCTGTGTTTTAGTCTGACAAATTTAGAGTTCTTTATTTTTTATGTATCCTGGTGGACTTCTTAAAGACATGCCTAGGGTTTACAGTGTCCAACTTCTTCTCTATCGTCTTGACTCATAGTTCTATAATATCCAAAATAAGCGGTCTGATTATATGAATTACCAACAACTCATCAACTCCGTAATATAGTACCTGTACTATGCCTTCTCTTGGTTGTCATTTAACCGTAACACTTTGGGTAAACTGGAGAGGTCGTCGGGTAGCACTGGGGAGGTCGTCGGGTAGCACTGTGGGTGTGGAGGTCGTCAGGTAGCAACGCAAGCAGCTCTCGGGTGACACTGCTGTTTCTTTACACCTTCTCACTGCGTTGTGTTGCGAATACATGTGACCACACGTGTCTCTGATTGACCACGAGGTATTGTTCATTTACATAGTGAGCTGGTGAGCTTGATGTGTGATACTGGCACAAATATATGTATGCAGCTAGTCAATGTTTACAGAAGAGGACATTTCAGATGTAGCGGAGTTCATTCCCTGACTGCCCACTGATACAGAGCACTTTAAGTTGAATGATATGTGAGTACCTACAAACTGGAATAAATAAAACACGTATGTAGTATGGAAAACCTAATAAATAATAAAATTTTGCTTGTGTACCAAGCAAAAAGTCGCTATTTATAGTTTTCCATAGTGCCTTATGTGCTGAAATTGAGGACACTGAATTATTCGTAGAGGAAGCAAACATCTACTACTGTATATTAGCAAGAAAAAAACAGTAGAATTAGTCAAAATAATACCAACGTTTTTAAGCTAATGTGCAGAATTAATTTATGCATTCTAGAAAATTGTTGGGATTTCATTACAAGAAGGTAAACAGGCGAAGAAAACGACACATTATGCCAATATTAAAAAAATGGTGACATTAAAGATCTTGTAAACTATACGTCTCTATAACAAGTGTAAAATTTTATGAAACATTTTTAAAGAAACAACTTCTAACAAGAAAACAGTTTGATTTCCGACCTGCAAATTCCTATACATCAAACCTATTAAATTACAATGACAATTGTGAGAAATTATTTGCATGAGGTTCACAGGCATTAACCTGAATTTTTACATGCATGTAATTTGGGCCAGGTGCAACTAAGGTAATAATGGCACTCATTAATGTTAGTTGCATTTCAGAGCTAAGTGGGACTTCAGGTTCACAAGGTCTCAACACTGCACCTCCCTCGATGCCCACCCACTCCAAACTACACTCACACCTATAAATAAATTCATTAACTTTTAATGGAACCAGTAACTCTGGTAAATTAGAATATGTGAACTGTATCATTTGGTTTTGACTGGAATTAAAAAAGAATGGTTGGGTCCATAGCATTAGTATTAAGTTTATAACAAGAGATACCATAATATCTACAATATTATAAATACAACCCTTATAAAGGACTTATCACATAATTACATTGTTGATAGATTACATCCTACACCTCCCTAATAATAGCTAACAGAAAGTTGGCCAACCCTGCATTACTACTGGAAGAGAAGGTGTACGTAACAGTTGATGTGCTGCCCAGAAGGTGTACGTAACAGTTGATGTGTTGCCCAGAAGGTGTACGTAACAGTTGATGTGCTGCCCAGAAGGTGTACGTAACAGTTAATGTGCTGCCCAGAAGGTGTGCGTAACAGTTGATGTGCTGCCCAGAAGGTGTACGTAACAGTTGATGTGGTGCCCAGAAGGTGTACGTAACAGTTGATGTGCTGCCCAGGTGTACGTAACAGTTGATGTGCTGCCCAGAAGGTGTACGTAACAGTTGATGTGCTGCCCAGAAGGTGTACGTAACAGTTGATGTGCTGCCCAGAAGGTGTACGTAACAGTTGATGTGCTGCCCAGGTGTACGTAACAGTTGATGTGCTGCCCAGAAGGTGTACGTAACAGTTGATGTGCTGCCCAGAAGGTGTACGTAACAGTTGATGTGCTGCCCAGAAGGTTCCACGTCCTCTTTGTTTTTCAACCGTACAACCATATTATAGTTGTTTCATATGGAATTTGTACATTTACCACATCGGAGGACGTTAAAGAAATTTCTAATCCTTGATTCCAGCCGATACATCCATTTTGGGCCTCGATGACGGCCGATTATTAAACCACTTGCACAACCAATACTACATCGCCATATTGTCAGCGTCTCTCCTCCCTCCTCTTCGAAATTTCTCGAAGTTTAAATCAGCCTCACAATTTTACACACATTATATTATCTATTTACATTTATATATTCTACATTCTGGAAAATTAAAAAAAAAAATTCCACAACAACCACACGAATTATTCAAGAAAGAAACTGTTGGTCATATAGAATTTACTTGAATTTCCGCAAAACTTTCGGTAAAATTTCTTATGAAAGACTTAAATGGAAACTGCAAATTACAGAATGAATAAAGTCAAACTATTACAGATGAGATTTTTTGTTAGAAAGGAAAATGCTTTAGGTGATTAGACGAAAATGTCCTCATGGGAAAATGCAACAAGTAGGGTGCCATAAGGGTTGGCACTTGCTATGATTGATTTTTTTAAAGAAATAAAATACTGTTTCAGTGTTTTGTAGATCCAAAGATCATATGCTAAGATAAAAAAATACTGTAAATTCCTACAAAAAAGAACTGAATAAGTTGACAAAATGAAGTGATAATAAATGATGTAATTTAATATAGCTAAGAGCGTTAGGTTCAAAGAAAGCCACTAACTTGCCTCAGCATTTCGGGCAGACTAATCAATGCTTACACACTAGTTAAAACTAGACATAGGTTATGGAGTGGTAAATTTTAATTATTCATTAGTTTACATTATTACATTAAAGAGCTAGCCAAAATATTATAATTAATAAGATTTATGGTAGAGAAATACAATTTACAATGTTATAAAAGTACAGTTTTAAGCGTGTATTAATATTTTATACAGATCTAACTGACCTAAGTTTTTGGGGATTTCTTGAGTAAGTGTCTGGGGCCCAAGACTGTTCAACTGCCTCCAGGTATGCTCCAGGTATACATAGCACAAAATTATTTTTATACTTATGATCAATTGTCTTTACTGAGCTCTGTTTGAAAATAATGCTAAAATCTAAGAGATGAAATACAGTAATTTTTAAGCATAATATTTAAGATAAGATTTTTTGGATTATAGCCTTAAATTGAATGGCAGACAAGAAACCTTTTGCTGGTTCACGCAATAAATTCCAGATCTTAGGGCCCTTTATGTACACTGCATTTTTGCATAGGGTGAGACGAACACGAGGGATGTCAAAGAGAGTTTTGTACCTTGTGTTATGCCTGTGTGTTCTGTTGTAGCTATCAAGGAGAAGTTTGAGAGGAGGGTTTATACTGGAGTTTAATGTTCTATATATATAGTTGGCACAATAATATGAATGCATATTTTGTATATTAAGTTCAAACTCTTGAAGAGCGGAGGGGTGTGTTGTCTGGTGCGGGAGTTGGTGATCATTCGCACAGCAGCTTTTTGTTGGGTTATTAATGGTTTTTAGATGATTAGACGTAGTAGATCCCCAAGCGCAAATGCCATAGGTGAGGTAAGGTTAGATTAAAGAGTGGTATAGTCTAAGTAGTGCCGTTTGAGGTATATAGTACCGTATTTTGGAAAGGATGCCTACTGATTTGGAGACCTCGGCTATATGCTGGATGTGAGCCGGAAATTTAAGGTTGCAGTCAAGGTGTAGACATATTATTTGCCCTCAGTGTGACTTGTTATGGGGGAACTATTTATCAATATGTTAAGTTGGATATTTAAGGCTCTGTTTCCAAACAGCATAGTAGGTTTTGTTTGTATTAAGTGTGAGTTGGTCGGTCGCCATCCACATAGATATTTTTAGTAGCTCATCTTTATCAGTGTCACTAAATATTGTTGGGTTTGAGTGGGAGAAGACATAAGTAGTGTCATATGCCAATAGAACTGGTTTAAGGGGACGAGATGCGTTGGGCAGATCACTGATGTAAGTGAGAAAGAGCAGAGGGCCAAGGACACTGCCCTGTCCAATAGTTACAGGCTGGGCAGTCGAGGTTACACCCGTTGTGGAGACATACTGGTGTCTGTTGCTAAGATTTTAGGTATTGAAGGGTATGTCCTCTGACTCCATAATGTTCTAGTTTAAGGAGCAAGATATTGTGGTTCTCAGTATTGAATGCTTTTCGCAGGTCTATAAGGATATGTTGTGAATTAGGTAGGAGTAAACTCGCTTATGAATTATTTTTTCAAAGATATTTGATAGTAAGGGCAAATTTGATATACGCCTATAGTTATACACTTCAGTTGGATCACCTCTTGTTAAGTCATGTTTGAGCCAGGATTCAGTAAAAATAATGAAAGACATCTTAACATTTAGTGACCTGGTGGCAAAATCTCTCTTCACACGGTGAGGGTCTGGGTTCGATTCCCGGCGAAGGGGTGGAAATATTGGAGGTGTTTCCTTTCACCGGTTGTCTATGTTCACCCATCAGTAAAATGGGTACCTGGGTGTTAGTCGACTGGTGTGGGTCGCATCCTGGGACAAAACTAACCTAATTTGCCCGAAATGCTCTGCATAACAAGGGCTTTCTATATAGTAGTATGTCATTGATGTCAGCTAGGACTGTATACCTTGTACATGTACTTGTAGTAAATAAAGATATGATTATAATGAAGCAGTGCAAGGATGTCATCATAGTGTTTACTCAATGATCTAACATTATAATTGAATACTGTTATGCTCTTAGTGTCACTGAGTACAGTTTTTGCCTGAGTTGCAGAATAGTATTGACAATTTTTTTCATTATTGTTACTGCTGTTTAACAAATTTTGGAATCGATGTTTGCATTCAAAAGACAATGGGGCATTTAAGAATGTACTAATATTAGGTAAACAAAGAAGACAGCTGTTGTAATTATTGAAATGAAAAGTAATTAATACTAATTAGTAACAAGGATGATTGATCACCTTATTTAGCACGTAATATTTCACAAATACCAACATAAATGGTTAACAATGCAGTAAAAAAAATAATAAAATAATGGATATAGCACTATACCAGATCAAGGAAACTTGTCGCTGAATAAAAAAGAACTGTTTACTATCGACAGTAAACAAAAAGTAAATAATAGTAAAAGTTGCATGACAATGAGGTAGTTACATGCGTAGTTACATTGTACTAAACGTGGAGTATTGTATCGAGGATTATAGATTAATTAGTCTCGGTATGGTCTACATCTCTAAGGAAGTTAAATAGTTTCTGTTTATTTATGATTGTATACATACGGTCTACATCTGTTTTCCCTCACCATGATTTTGCCATCTCACGTTAAATATTGATCAATTTTGTCATTATGTTCTCGTTTAAGCTTTCTTAACCTATACAATAGGTTCTGTCGTTTTCTAGTAATGCACTCGTTAACGTACATTGCTCTCTTCTTTTTTATGGATGCAATGATCAGGTCTTTTTTGTGTCATATGACTGTAGTCTAAGCATAACACTTATTTTACGACCCTAGTTTCCTAATACACTGGCCTCCTTGATTTTGTTCTTGCTAAGACTATTTGTACCTCATCTTTGATGATCCTAAGTGTTATATCCACGCAATTGGTTTGGTTTATATCACTGGTAAGATGAGGACTGTTGACAATAACTGCATCAGATAAATTTAGGTGGTCAGTGTTATCATCATGGTTTTGCGTTCATGGTGTTTTTTCATTCCTATACAGCTTCTTCCATTTTGGTGTTTAATGTTCTTATTTGTTCGGTATGTTTGGCTGTGGGTGTTTGTAGAGGTTTGTTGTTGTCAATCGTTGGTGGTGTCATAAATTTTTGTTCAAATTTCAGGATCTTCTACTCTAGGTTAGTTATCTTCGATTCGTGATTTTTTTCAGTGATGGACGAAGACTAATATTTTCATATTCCATAGTTCGAAGGTAATACCTGAGAGTTCAGCTGGTGCTGAAGACTTGGAAGGCAGGGGAGTCGTCGGCCATGTTTGGTGTTGTAGTTTTTGTGTAGCCCCGGGTGGTGGTGGTGAAGAGGGGGGTGGATGATGCTGTGGCGTCCTGCAGGGTAGACATAGCCCCGGGTGGTGGTGGTGAGGAGGAGGGTGGATGATGCTGTGGCGTCCTGCAGGGTAGACATGCTGGGCAATAGATTTCTTGGTGGTTTAGTGTTTTTCTTGTTGTTGTTTCCTCTACGATTCCCTTTCATGTTATCAGTGAAGTAGTTGGTGTTGGCGTTGCAGTTAAGGAGAACTTTGTGTACACGGAGCTTAGGTTGTTTGTGTCTGGCAGCAGGGCTGAGTTTGAGCTGGGTTTCCTTTGGTTGTGTATCCACAGTCAATTTTTTTGAGGTCATGAGGGGTTCCACGTATGTTAGTGCAGTTGTAATTGCAGTTAGGCCATCTCATGAAATTTGATTGGTCCAGGGGACTGAGGAAAATTACGGAGCTCCGTTGCCGTTGCCACTGCCGTAGTCTCTCTGTTGACTACTTTACAATTATTTAAAACTGTTGAAACTGGTTTGCTCATTACGTACCGGCAATATATAAATTATAATTTATAACAGTTACTAGTCACTTTAAAGTAATCTGGGAAAGAGCTTTGTAGGAAGGAGGGTGAGAGTGTTCAAAGATTAGTTTGCTACAGGGAGAACAGCGGCACTGAAACCACACTTGCCGGTAACCCTTCTTCCTGACCTTGAACATATAAGGCGCAGGGTGATTTTTCTGAGACTTTCCTGTGGGAAAAAAATGTGCTCCTTATAAGCCACAAAATACGGTATATACAGTAGATTGTAAATGAAATCACGATATAGTATTCATATATATTACACTAACAGTCTGACTAATGGCATTCATTATATTGATTGGGAACTGATAAAAAAATTGCACATGACGCATATTAGGCCAAAATTGGACATGCAACGTGGTGTGATATTTTTTGCATAAATGTTTCCTCTTACATAGCAAGTCCAAAGATGAGCTCCAAAACAGCTCCTCGAGTTAAAAAAAAATGAGTTACGATGACTTAAAACAGTTCAACTGAGACTCGCATTGCCCTCTGCCCCACAGAAAACAGATATCTAGTTATGCAAAATTTTAATATATTTTTTGTATTTTGCACAAAAACTAATACAGCATCTTTACCTAATCTTGCTAAAATTCATGTCAAATAATATTGCTTAATTTATCTAACCTGTCAAAGAGTTCACATAACTGTAAGTAACTGTTTTTCTTAGGGAGGGATTTGCATTTTGTAGTGACTTCTTAAAGCACTTAAACTGCCCTTGTTGACTGAAAGGAAAAAGGAGCCATGATAACCATATATAAGGAGAACGTCATAAAATTTGCAACGTACAGTTCCAGAAAAAAATAGAAAAGCACTGCAGTCAAACTACCGGCATATTTCGGGCCTCTTTTCCTTAAATCTAATTTGTCTCCCATTTCCAGGTGCTATATGACTCACTTCAGTCTTAACCCTCCCCTATGAAAGCAAAAATATTAACTGGATTCCGTCATAAATGTGGTGTGACACGACTATATCAGCCTTGGTAACATTTATTTCAGAGGTTTTTCAGATTATAATTGGAGCAACTTCTATCATACGTGGCCTGTGGAGAGTGTGGCTTGGTACCCGCCCTATGATACTGGCCAGTCAGTGTCAGCATGTTAGTAAGTAAGTAAGTAAGTTTATTCAGGTATACACAAATACAGTTACATAGCAGCATATGTGTAGAGAACCTAGGATAACCCAAAAAAAGTCAGACAGAGTGACTTATTTCCATTGGGGTCCTTTTAATACCTTAATATTATACATTGTAAGAGATATATGTTATTATACTATATAGGATATATACTAGGAATAGGTAAAAAGAGTTATTTACATTTACATGTGTGTTAGCTAAAAAAATATAAAATCATTCTCCTCCCTTTCTGTCGCTACATTCATTAGGTACCTTTTGGCTCTCTTCTTGAACTGGCTCATTCTATGACTGGCTTTGACATGTTGAGGTATTGCTAATGCTCTGCTCCAATGTTCTTACCTGGCATGGCTGTATGTGCTCGCATGCTTGCTGTCTTAGTCCATGCTTCATTTGTGTCAAAGATGTGTATTGTCAACTATCAGGCAAACTGTATGAATACATCTATTTACACTTTATTTCCGTTAGTCGCTGATGAAATTTGTATATTTTGGTGTAAACGTGCAAATACATATGTACTATATACAGCTTTTGTATGATATATAGTATTTGTTTATAATCCAAGATGCAAGAGAGTGCAACGGACAAGTCTAGCAGCAGCAGCAACACAAAGCAAGAGGCATTCTTGAACTTCCCCAGCGCTCGGGCTTAATGCCCAAAGCTGGTGTGTGACTCCAAAAGGATCCTGTAGTGCATGCTGCCTTTGCACCTGACATCGTCTCATGCTATGCAGTTGCCACACCCTTCGAGCCCAGTGTGGGCGGGGTTCGTGGCAGCACAAGGTCCCAGAAGACGAGGTACTTGTACCTCCTCCCATGCCAGACATTGGTATGAGACACTCCCTCGACAGGGAGCCAAGGCCGGGCCATCTCTTGGAAAAGGCCCGGGCCGGGCGATTACACCGGCGAATCTAGAACAGAACAGAATATATAGAAAAGAACTGCTAAATATGCTGAAAACTCTTCCCCCACACCTAACCCCATGTGGGGTTGGGTAGGCTGGGCCTCCAAGTTTGTGTATACCAGTACGTAGAAAGCTAGAAGGTTTAATATCCAACCCTAAGCTTCTAATCGCTGAGAACAGGTCATGTGACATGAGATTACGTTACAATCATAGATAATACACATACAGAATGCAGCTATTATGTGTAACCTTAAAAGGAATAACCGGGCTGTCGCCTGATTTACTGACTTGACTGACCGACTTGATTGATTTATTGAACGACTTGACTGATTTACTGACTGACCTGATTTACTGACTGACCTGATTTACTAACTTGACTGATTTACTGACTTGACTGATTTACTGACTGACTTGCTTTACTGATTTTCTGAATGACTTGACTGGTTTACTGAATGACTGACGTGATTTACTGAATGATTTGACTGACTGACTTACTGACTTGACTGATTTACTGAATGACTTACTTGACTGACTGACCTACTGAATGACTTGACTGATTTACTGAATTGTCTGGCTTACTGACTTGACTGACCAACTTGACTGATTTACTGAATAACTTTACTGACTGACTTACTGAATGACTTGACTGACTTGAATGAGTGACCTACTGAATTGAATGACTGTACTGACTTGACTGACTGACCTACTGACTCACTTGACTGGACTGACTTACTGACTGGACTACCATCCACCTCAACCCAGATGCCACGACATATATATATATATATATATATATATATATATATATATATATATATATATATATATATATATATATATATATAAATATATATATATATATGTCGTGCCGATTAGGTAAAACTGGTCAATTAGCAAGAACTCATCTAAAATTAAGTCCTTTCTAAAATTTTCTCTTATACGTTTAAAGATATATTTTTTCATTTATGTTAATGAAAAAATATATAATTTTGTACCAAGAGAAACTTTGAAAACCTACCTAACCTTATTACAACAAGCGCAATTTAATTTAGCCTAACCCAACTAAATATATATTAGATACGTTAAGATTAATTTAATAATAAACAAACACAATGAAATATATTTTTTTCGTTATGTTCAGAATGATTTTGGCGAAATTATTGCATACACAAATTTTCACTTGTCTTATATGGCAAGAAGAGCGTTGCTATTTAAGCCAAAATCGCAAGTTTTACCTAATCGGCACGACATATATATATATATATATATATATATATATATATATATATATATATATATATATATATGCATATACAATCAGATTAAATCCAAGAAAAAGAAGGGCATTAATAGCTCTTCAGCAGCATCAATACACCTTCCTTGAAGGGACTATACTGTATTATTTTGAAGACGAGAGCTTCAATAATATAATACTTAGAAAGCATAAAGATATATCGATAATATTTAAAAATGTATTTACATATGAAACTTTTTCTTAAAACTGTGACTATAAGAGCATGAGAATGTGAGTGAATATTTCATAGTTTTAGTGTTGTGTGTTAGTGATGGTAGACTGTTACTCTTTGATGAGTTCATATTGAGGTTTATAATGTCTTTGGTCGTTTCAGAATTCTTCCAAGTAGTAATTTGTGCATCTCATACATGGAGCCTTCATTCTGCCCTCTTCCGTCTCTGGGTAGGACCCTTCCCCGTAGTGCAGGTGGCCCATTGCAGCTCTGCAGAGGTAACAAACACGCTGACACTGTGTCTCTGCTTCCAAAGCAAAGCTTGTAGGCATTCCATCTCATGGTATGCCTTATAGAGATGTATCGGATGTGAAAATTTAGATATCCGCGGATGCGGATGTATGAGGATGTCTTACTTATTTTACGGATGCGGATGCAGATGCGGATGTAAGAAATTGTGAGAATGTTCCGCGGATGTTGATGCGGATGTAAGAAATTGTGAGAATGTTCCGCGGATGTTGATGCGGATGTAAGAAATTGTGCGGATATTCTGCGGATTTTGGATGCGTATGCATATGCGGATATCTGTTTACAGTAAAATGCGGATGCGGATGTAAGAAATTGTGCGGATGTTCCGCGGATGTGGATGCGGATATCCGATACATCACTAATCCAAAGACATTCAGTGAACTTCACGCAAGACAGATGCATCGAAAGACTAAGTCGCAAACTTCTCCACAGCAGCTGTGTCCCCAAAACAGCACACATTATGCTCAGACACGACTTAGCCCTGACAGATCTCTCAGACTGTTTAAACAAGACAGGGATTAGAAACTAAGTTTATAGTGATATAATGTAAAATATGTTTTAGTAAAGTATAGCAGTGCTTTGTATATACTGAACGAAGTTCAGAATGACATTTCCTCTCATCTATGTTCAACAACATAGTTAAAATGACAGAATGCACAAATGAACATAGGTTGCAGACACAAGACATTTCACAGAAATTCCAGATCTCAAAATGACCTTGAAAAAATGTTTGTATGTGGCTTTTAGTTCTTCCTGCGATTTTTGTCTCCTGTAAGATTCCTTCAGCTTAAATTCGATATTTACAATTTCACTGACCAGTGCCTCCCTTCGTATTTCAGATATATTGACCCCTCTCAGCAGCTCTGTGACTTTTTGCCTTCATCTATGTATAGGGAGCGTCTCTCTCTTTCTAGTTTACATCTTCTCTTTCTTTTTCTTAATGGAATGTGTCTTGAGCAAATCTCAAGAACCACAGAGTTCATTTTTTCTAAGCAAATGTTTGGATCCGTGTTGTTTATTATATCTTCCCAGCATGTTTCATTTAGGACAGGGTTGACTTGTTTCCATTGTAAGTTTTGTTACTGAAATTGAATTTTGTGAAGACACCCTCATGACTGATCACATTTTGCTGGTCAGGAGCCCTGTGCATACATGTCTGTACCTCTATTATGTTTTGATCTGAGTGTATTGTCTTTGATACGGTTATATTACGTATCAGATCGTCGTTGTTAATGAAGATGAGGTCCAGCGTATTTTCTAGTCTTGTAGGCTCTAATATTTTTTGTTTTAAGGTGAATTTGGTGCAGAGATTTAATAGCTAGTGTGTGTGTGAATTTTCATCTGAGCTGCCTCCTGAGGTGATCTCCATTTTGAGCTGCCTCCTGAGGTGATCTCCATTTTAGGTATCTCAAGTTGAAATCTCCTAGTAGATATTTGGGGCAGGAGTTGGGAGATTTTCCAGACAGTGGTCAATTTTCAAAAGCTTCTCCTGGAATTGCTGGGAAGTTGCATCTGGAGGCTTGTATACCACCACAGTGTCCACCATTGAAGACACTGCATGACTCCAAGCAGACATCAACCAAATCTTTAAATGGGCTGCAGAAAACAATATGAAGTTCAATGATGAGAAATTTCAATTACTCCGATATGGAAAACGTGAGGAAATTAAAATTTCATCGGAATATAAAATAAATTCCAACCACACAATAGAGCGAAAAACTAATGTCAAAGACCTGGGAGTGATCATGTCAGAGGATCTCAATTCAAGAACCATAACATTGTAGCAATTGCATCTGCTAGAAAAAATGACATAATGGATAATGAGAACCTTCAAAACCAGGGATGCCAAGCCCATGATGACACTTTTCAGGTCGCTTGTTCTATCTAGGCTGGAATATTGCTGCACACTAACTGCACCTTTCAAGGCAGGTGAAATTGCTGAACTAAAAAATGTACAGAGAACCTTCACGGCACGCGTAACTGCGATAAACCACCTCAATTACTGGGAACGCTTGAAGTTCCTAAATCTGTACTCCCTAGAACGCAGGCGGGAGAGATACATTATTATATACACTTGGAAAATCCTAGAGGGATTAGTACCAAACTTGCACACGAGAGTCCCTCCCTACGAAAGCAAAAGACTCGGCAGACGATGCAACATACCCCCAATGAAAAGCAGGGGTGCCACTAGCACGTTGAGAGACAACACAATAACTGTCATGGGCCTAAGACTGTTCAACTGCCTCCCAGCGTACATAAGGGGGATTACCAATAGACCCCTGGCTGTCTTCAAGCAGGCACTGGACTTTCACCTAAAGTCAGTACCTGACCAGCCGGGCTGTGGTTCGTACGTCAGACTGCGTGCGGCCAGCAGTAACAGCCTGGTTGATCAGGCTCTGATTCACCATGAGGCCTGGTCACAGACCGGGCCGCGGGGGCGTTAACCCCCGGAACTCTCGCCAGCTAAACTCCAGGTAATGACAAGGTTTTGGTTTTCAATCTTTACTGGCAAAACCTCAACTACATCATTTGAGGTGTTAAGTAGTTCTGAGCAAATGAGCGACTCTGTGATGTACAGGCCAACCCCCCCTTGTTGCCTGTTTAGTCTTTCTCATCTGAATAGGTTATAACCTTGGTTCCATATTTCGTTGTCAAAATGATCCTTTATGTGGGTCTCTGTGAATGCTGCAAACATTGGCTTTGACTCCGTGAGCAGTCCCTTGGTGTAAGGAATTTTGTTGTTTGTTGATGGCTTTAGACCCTGTATGTTTGCAAAGACAAATGTCGTTATATTGGTGGAATTTAGGTGGGTTTTATTTGCTGGTTCTAATATCTGTTGTTCTGGAGTGGAGGCCAATGACTGTGCCTCTGCTCCAGAAGTGTTTTCAGTTGGTGTAAGATTGCTGTCATTTCTTGCCAGCCTTTTTTCCCTCCTGGCACTAAAAAACCTCTTTCCCTGGAGTGGTTATGGCTCCCCTCTTTTGTTTCCCATAGTCTGGCTGGTCTGTGTCTTATTGTCCCCTTTAGATGATGTGCCTGGCAGTATGCGTTGTAGCATTTTCTTTCATGGATTGATGAGTGACACATTTCTGGGTGAAATAAGTTACAGGAAGGGAAGTTGCACTCTCCTGTTGTCATGTGGGTGCGGCATTTTTTGGGATGGTCAAAGGTGCATGTCCCACCTGTTTTACCAGATATACCATACCTGCAGATACCCAAGGCATAGAATTTGCATAGCTTGGAATTCTGTTTGCTAGGATATATTTTAACTGCGTTCGCTGCTGGTGCATTTTTTTTCTGTTTCCCCTCCATCTACCGCCCCTGTATGGACATCAGTGCGTCCACTAGGTTTTGCTGGTAATGTGTCAACACTATTCCCTGAGGCATCATTCCCTTTTGTTCCATCTCCAGCAGTATCGCTATTTTGTATCTCTATAAATTGAATAGCGTTGTCTTTACTTGTTCCATCACCAGGGCCAATATCTTCTTTTGGTTCACTGTCCACCAGGACAACACTAGCACCCTCAGAAGTACTGTCCTCCAGGACAACACTAGCACCCTCAGAAGTACTGTCTTCCAAGACAGCTGTCATACCAGGCTGACATGTCTCTCAAGAAGGATTTTTTATTGGTGTTCTTGTCTTTTAATATACATGTAGATGTAATTTCTCATACAGGTGTATCTCGTTTGGGCAGACCCAGAAACATTTCTCTGATTTTATATAAAATGTGGTCGCTGGTTTAAAATCCCTGCACACCCCATGGGACCATTTAAGACAGAGATTGCAAGCAATCCAGGCATGCTTTCGTCCGTTACCCTTTCTGCAGACTACACAGATTTTCATGGTGGTGGTCATCTTACAACTCTCCTAGCTAGCTAGTCTATAATTTCTAGAAGTATTTAGTTGTCTTTAACTCTTTAACAGTTCTTCCGGTTTGGCTGGCTAGGATAGGCTTATTATATAAAAGATTATATATATATATATATATATATATAATATATATATATATATATATATATATATATATATATATATATATATATATTATATATATATATATATATATATATATATATATATTATATATATATATATATATATATATATATATATATATATATATATATATATATATATATATTATATATATATATATATATATATATATATATATATATATATATATATATCCACCTCTTGTGTAAATTGTGGGACCCATTGCCTCGAGAAGTGGATAAAAAGGCTTCAAGGAAGAATATTTAGATTTCTTTCTGAAGCCGTTTGAATATTCCACTTCCCCTACCACCCCATCTTTTTTATACAAACTTTATTTCAAGACGAAATACATAGGGAGTAATACAACATAGATAACAACTCAGAGCTACATGTCAAATACTTCGTCCAGCTCCCCGGCAGTGGGCCGCGTTCCCAGAACGCTGCAGGCATTTCCCCTCTGAATCGCAACACTGAGTCTCTGAAAGAGGAAGCTGGTCGCCCTGTGGTCCTTGGTTTCTATGATGAGTTTTCCACCCAGATCCTTGAGAAACTTTAGAGCACACTTGCCCCATGCTCCATGTGTCTCCGACCCTATTGGGATATAAATATATATATATATATATGCAAAAAGATCACAGTAAACAGGTGATATCAAAATATGCAAGAAAACCACTATGAAAAAATAGAAGAATTCCAAGCGCTTTCGTGACTACTCACATTATCAAGGAACTATAACAGGAAACATGACAAGAAGGGCTTATATAAGGGGCGAGACTACACCTCACAGTCACATCACACTAACAAAGACTACACCTCACAGTAGCGTAACATCTCACGACTCTGTGAAGAGGAAAATAAGAAAGGACCTGAAACTCTTCCCAAGAATTAAGATTAGTCCAATTTATTATTAAATTCTTCCCAAATTTTATTAATTATAAATGAATCCAATTTATATAAACCAAAAGAAATATTCATATTATTTTCAAAACTGCTTTTAATGAAACATGATTCTATTATATTTCTCTCAACCATGGACTTGCTTGATACAACCTTCTCAGCATTTTGAAAATCAATTGGATGGTTAAAATCTCTCACATGAATAAATAGAGCATTAGAATCTTGTCCAGTTCTAATGCTATATTTATGTTGTTTTAATCTTAGTTCAAGACTTTTACCAGTTTGACCAAAATAAACTTTATCGCATATTTTACAGGGAATCTTATAGACACATCCATCAGCATTTTGGGGGAATTTTTATCAAAAGTCTTTTTACTGTATCAAGATTTTTAAATACAACTTTGATATTAAAATTCTTAAGAAAGGAAGGCATATCAACCAAGTTTTCATGGTAAGGGAGAACCAACATATTTTTGGTTGAATAAGGTTGGTTGTCCCTTTTGGATTGTAAAAAGTATTCCTAGCTATTTTAAAAGATTTATCAATTATGTTTCTTGGGTATTTTAAATCATTAGCTATTTCATAAATTTTAGAGATTTCTTCATCTATGAACTCTGGACTACAAATACGTAAAGCTCTCAAAAACATTGAAGAAAAACCGACACTTTAACTCTATCTTGATGTGAAGAGTAATAGTGTACATAGGAACAATTATTTGTAGGTTTTCTGTAAATTTTAAATTTAAAATCAATGTTACCCTTAATAATAAAAACATCTAGGAAGGGCAATGAGTTATTTACTTCGAATTCAACAGTAAAATTTATAGAATGAGCTAAGCTATTTAATTTAACAAGGAAATGGTTTATATCTACTTCCTTAGGCATAAGGCACAAAATATCATCAACATATCTATACCACTTAGCTCTATTGGGAAGGATAGTGTTAAGCAATCTTGTTTCGAAAAATTCCATATATAAGTTACTAAGAACAGGTGAAAGAGGATTTCCCATTGCCATACCAAACTTCTGAGTGTAAAACTCATCATTAAATACAAATTTTGCATCAACAATACAAAGTTTAATAAGTTTAATGATAGTAGGAACTGGCAATGGTAAATCATAATTAACCAGTTCTTCAGATAAGAACCTTAGTAAATCATCAACTGGAACTTTTGTAAACAAGGAGGTAACATCAAAACTAACCATATTGAAATCATTTAAATCAGTCAAGGTGCTTAATTTATCAACTAAATCTAAGTTGTTTTTAACATTAAAATTAGAAATTTTTCCAACAATTGGGCTCAAAATATCAACAAGCCATTTAGAAAGTTTATAAGAAACTGAACCTATAGAGCTAATAATTGGTCTAACAGGATTACCAGGTTTGTGTGTTTTTATTAATCCATACATATAAGGTAAAGATGGATTAGTGGAAGTAAATTTTTAATTAATTCATCTTTGCCCTTCAATAGATGTTTTATTGTTTTATTGAAATTGCTGTTGACAGATTCTAAGGGATTCTTTCTAAGTTTAGAATAGGTTTCAAAATCATCTAGGAGGTTATTTATTTTATCTTGGTAATCGGTTTCTTTCATAATTAAAATTGCATTAATTTTATCTGCTTTAGTAAGACACAATTTTTTATTATTCAAAAGTGAATCATAAGACTTAAAAAATCTTTGAGGGCAATTGGGAATATTTTGTTTTAACATTGAGCTATATACCATCCCTTACTAATATTAATTTCATCAGTGGATAAATCAGAGGATTTTCTAAATTACAAAAGGCTTTTGCAATTTCAACATTATTAAGTTTTTTGAAGTTGCAAAACTTAAACCGAAACCAAGAGCAGCAGTTGTATTTTTATCTAATATTTCATCTGATAAGTTAATTACAAAATTGTTATTAGCGTGCTTTGTCCAATCACTATTTTCAATTAAATTATCTAATTTTCTTTGTAGTTTGTTTATATATATATATATATATATATATATATATATATATATATATATATATATATATATATATATATATATATATATATATATATATATAAAATATATATATATATATATATATATATATATATATATATATATATATATATATATATATATATATATATATATATATATATATATATATATATATGTCGTGCCGATTAGGTAAAACTGGTCAATTAGCAAGAACTCATTTAAAATTAAGTCCTTTCTAAAAATTTCTCTTATACGTTTAAAGATATATTTTTTTCATATATGTTAATGTAAGAATTTATAATTTTGTACCAAGAGAAACTTTGAAAACCTACCTAACCTTATTACAACAAGCGCAATTTAATTTAGCCTAACCCAACTAAATATATTTTAGATACGTTAACATTAATTTAATAATAAACAAACACAATGAAATATATTTTTTTCGTTATGTTCAGAATAATTTTGGCGAAATTATTGCATACACAAATTTTCACTTGTCTTATATGGCAAGGTGAGCGTTGCTATTTAAGCCAAAATAGCAAGTTTTACCTAATCGGCACGACATATATATATATATATATATATATATATATATATATATATATATATATATATATATATATATGTCGTGCCGATTAGGTAAAACTGTCAATTAACAAGAACTCATTTAAAATTAAGTCCTTTCTTAAATTTTCTCTTATACGTTTAAAGATATATTTTTTCATTTATGTTAATCGAAGAATTTATAATTTTGTACCAAGAAAACTTTGAAAACCTACCTAACCTTATTACAACAAGCGCAATTTAATTTAGCCTAACCAACTAAATATATTTTAGATAGGTTAAGATTAATTTAATAATAAACAAACACAATGAAATATATTTTTTCGTTATGTTCAGAATGATTTTGGCGAAATTATTGCATACACAAATTTTCACTTGTCTTATATGGCAAGTGAGCGTTGCTATTTAAGCCAAAATAGCAAGTTTTACCTAATCGGCACGACATAATATATATATATATATATATATATATATGTCTGCCGATTAGTAAAACTTGCGATTTTAACAAATAGCAGCGCTCTTCTTGCCATATAAGACAAGTAAAATGGTATCGTAATTTCGCCAAATCATTCTGGAACATAACGAAAAATATATTTCATTGTGTTGTTTATTATTAAATTAATGTTAACGTATCTAAAATATATTTAGTTGGGTTAGCTAAATTAAATTGGCTTGTGTAAGGTTAGATAGGTTTTCAAAGTTTCTCTTGTACAAATTATAAATTTTACATTAACATAAATTAAAAAATATATCTTTAAACGTATAAGAGAAAATTTTAGAAAGGACTTAATTTTAGATGAGTTCTTGCTAATTGACCAGTTTTACTAATCGGCACGACATATATATATATATATATATATATATATATATATATATATATATATATATATATATATATATATATATATATATATATATACTGTGGTTTGATGCGGGACAATCTTACAGCTGCTATCAGTAACTGTTTGTGTGTTTGGTTTGATACGGGGTCCTAAAAACCCCGTCAGCTTGTGAATCCAGTCAGGGAATAACTTTTTGTTGTCAATCCGGTTGCGTGGTAAGGGCGCCTAGAAATCTCAGTCAGCTTTGAATCCGATCATGGGTTCACGAATCCTGACGATTCCGGTCAGTGGATAACTTATTTGTGAACAAATCTGGTCGGTGATTTGGACTAGCTCGTGAAAAAGACTACTGGAATATTATTTAACAGAGTAATATGTGATCAGTTTGATACAAAAGGTATAACTTGCGTGTTGGAGATAACATGATAACAACATATAAAATACTAAGAGGAATCGACAAGGTGGACAGATATATGATGTTCAGGAGATGGGCCACAGCAACAAGGGGTCGCAGTTGGAAGTTGAAGACTCAGATGAGTCACAGAGATGTTAGGAAGTATTCGTTCGGCCATATAGTTGTCAGAAAGTGGAATAGTCTGAAAAGTGATGTAGTGGAGACAGGTACCATACACAGCTTTAAGAAGAGGTATGATAAAGCTGTGTGTACCACACAGCACACCCAGTGTAAAACATAACACACCCAGTGTACCACACAACACACCTAATGTACCACACAACACACCAGTGTATCACACAACACACCAGTGTACCACACAGCACACCATTGTACCACACAACACACCAGTGTATCACACAACACACCAGTGTACCACACATAACACCATTGTACCACACAACACACCAGTGTACCACACAACACACCATTGTACCACACAACACACCAGTGTATCACACAACACACCAGTGTACCACACAACACACCATTGTACCACACAACACACCACTGTACCACACAACACACCAGTGTACCACACAACACACCATTGTACCACACAACACACCAGTGTATCACACAACACACCAGTGTACCACACAACACACCAGTGTTCCACACAACACACCAGTGTACCACACAACACACCAGTGTACCACACAACACACAATTGTATCACACAACACACCAGTGTACCACACAACACACCAGTGTTCCACAACACACAGGGGTACCACACAAACCCCCATTGTCCCCACAACACACCAGTGTACCACACAACACACCAGTGTGCCACACCCAAATGGGGTTCTTCACAACACACCAGTGTCCAGACAAAAACAGCAGTGTCCACACAAACACCAGTGTACCACTCCCAAAAACCAGTGTACCACACAACACACCAGGTCCACACAACACACCAGTGTTCTAAAACAACACCCAGTGGCCACACAACCCCAGTATCCCACAACACAAAAGTGTGCCCTTAAACACCAGTGTACCCACAAAAAACCCCGGGGCCACACAACCGCACCAGTGTTCTACACAACCTAGTGTACCACCCCACACCAGTGTACCACTC
>WNWK01005850.1:0-40000 GCA_009830355.1 Cherax destructor
TCTTTTAACATCATTTTAGCTTGTTTAACCTAAAAGAGGCCCCATAGGGTGAAATATTCTTATTATACCCCATAAGGAACTTGATCCAAGGAAATTTTGTATTATTCATGAAAATCGATGTAAATCTTGATCTGAGGAATTGAAATCCCTCTAAAATTCAAAATTTTTTGGAAAAAGTAGGGAAAATTCGAAAAAAATCGAGGAGCGGGCGATCCGCAGAAGGCGCTGCAGAAGGCAGCTCGGGGCGGCTCGACGCGGAAGGGCGCGGGGCGGGGCGCGGGGCGGGCGGGCGCGGCGGGGCGGGGGCTCGAGCGCGCGGAAGGAGACCGCTCAGGGATGAGGGTCTCAGGGGTGTGAGGGGGTGAGGGGTGCGGACCTGCTGAGGATAAAAAAAAAAAAAAAAAAAAGGGTGGGGTGGGGTGGCCGACCGGAAGTGGGGGTGGGGGTGACCGGAAGTGGGTGGGTGGGGTGGGGTTTTGAGGGGGTGACCTCCGCCATTTTGAGGATCTGTGAGTGATTTACCACTACTATATATATATATATATATATATATATATATATATATATATATATATATATATATATATATATATATATATAAAATAATAAACAATCACGGGAGTGGCTTGTCTTGCATTTTTGAGATCGCCTGTCTATATATATATATATATATATATATATATATATATATATATATATATATATATATATATATTTTTTTTGTTAGAACTCATCCTCTTAAAGTGAAGTTACAACAGCTGTGAATTCAGACTAAATTAATGATTGACGAACTGACAAAAAATATAAATTCTTTTCAATTCTGTATTTTCGTCCTACAAATCTGTAGCATCAGTGTTGGACAGTCGCCCATTGTGGACCTCATTTATTATTTTCTCGTTGTTTTTCCTGTTATACAAGGCGGAAACACTTTTCACTGGCCCAAGGGATGAAAGTAAAATAATAAAAGAGAAGCGATTTTTGTATTTGGCTCCACTCATCAAAAGCGCGTGTGACGAGTGTGTGACGCTATATAACTGGAGTGTGACGGTAAAACATGCAGCGAATGAGGAATGTGTGATGATAAAGTAACTAACATCTGGCGGTTATGACAGTAAATATGGTTGTGTGACGGTGATACTTCAGGCGTATAACGCTAACTTGTGTATTATGTGTGGCAGTAATAGAGCTGTAAAAACTTGCATTTGTGGTAACAGTGGTGGCCTAAGCTAACCTTCCTATGGTGTATAAATATACCTAGTTGGATGAATCTTATTGTAGCCAGCTGGCCCAGTGCCTAACGCGTCCATCTGGAGTTTAATGACTCTCTGACCGCGGGTTCTACCCGCGCCCGCGGTATGATTGATTTTTCAATCGTGTCATTACGATTTCGTGAGTCTGGAGTGTCGGTATTGTTGCTGGTGTGTAGAGAAGGATTTTTCCCTTGTTGACAGTATGTATGTGTTTTTTGTGCAAGAATGGTATATAATACCGACAAGATGAAAGTTAAGACACGTGTGAAACATCTGGCTATTTTTATTGTAGACGTTTCGCCATCCAGTGGCTTTATCAATGCAGATTCTAGGACATAACTTGAAGATAAAAGATGAGGTAATCAGTCGCTCAGTCTTGGAGTTGGTGTGAAGAGCACCGTAGTTGTGGAGATTCTGGAGCATAGGCAAGGAGGTTGGCGCTTATATAGGCGTCAGGTAGGTAGCGACGGGTAACAGGCGAGGGCACAGTCACTGGTAGGAGGGATTCCCCAGTGGAAGTAGGTCATACCCAAAAGGATGGGTTAGTTGTAGTAGTAGTCGTAGCCGTGAAGAAGGTAATGTAGATGTCCTCTGAACCAAGAATCCATGATGTTGCATCTTGTTGATATTGTATACCTTTCTTGCACAACTTGTCAGACACTGCAACATCATGAAATCTTGGTTTAGAGGACATCTATATGACTTCCATGGCTACCACAACTAACCCATCCCTTTGGGTATTTGGGTATTACCTATTTTTACTGGGAAATCCCACCTACCAGTGACTATGCCCTCGCCTGCTCCCCGTCCCTACCTACCTGACGCCTATATAAGCGCCAGCCTCTTTGTCTGTGCTCCAGAATCTCCACGACTACGGTGATCTTCACACCAACTCCAAGACTGAAGGACTGATTACCTCATCTATTGTATATTATTCTACTGTCTTCAAGTTATGTCCTAGAATCTGTATTGATAAAGCCACTGGATGGCGAAACGTCTACAATAAAGATACCCAGATGTTGTACATGTGTCTTAACTACGTGTTTTTTATCTTATGAAATGTTTCCGGAGATTTGTTTGTCTTCTTTTCCGTGCCATGCTCTCTCTTTCTCTCTCTCTCTCTCTCTTTCTCTCTCTCTCTCTCAAAGTATAACCTTAAGAAGATCCTGCATTGTACTGCCGTTATTTGTTAGTAGGATTAGATATTGTTGTAAAATAATTAGATATCTCTGTATCCAGATATGGATGCTAGATTTACATGCTTTTATAGTATTAACGGACTATGTTGGTGTGACAAGGCGGGTGTGGTAGTGAATGTGTGTTTGTGAGTGCATCTGAAAGCACTGTATCCTCTTAAGTCTGTAATTGTTAACCTCTGGAAAAGTGACTGTTATCTCCCGCTAATTCTATATTGTGCAAGTCACAGCTGGCTACAAGAAGTGCGAGTCAGTAATTCGATTTATGAGTGTTCTACTGCTGTCACCATCTGTTACATCAGAGTAACAGTTGGTGGGCACTTTAAAAACCTTGAACCCGTATAGCAGAATAGGTACAGAACTTTAGCTTGCTACCTGAATTGAACACTTTTGAATCGTCGTCCATTCCTCCGTTTATTCAATGATAGTCGTTAACAACGACTTACTTGGGTGTATAGGAAACAGTAGTAATGAGAACAGGTGACACAAAACCATGTGAAGATGTGGAGTGAGACAGCGGGGCCACACAGTGAGACAGCGGGGCCACAGAGTGAGACAGCGGGGCCACAGAGTGAGACAGCGGGGCCACAGATTTTGTTTTGCTGCTAATACGATCATGTCACAGAAATGGTGGTTTTAATATAATTCGTTTAGTATACTCTTAGCTAAAAGGTTACAGCTCTGGGGACGCTACCTGCATGGACAGTGGTATATACTACCAGCATATATATATATATATATGCAAAAAGATCACAGTAATCAGGTGATATCAAAATATGCAAAACAACCACTATGAAAAAATAGAGGAATTCCAAGCGCTTTCGTGACTACTCACATTATCAAGAAGTGAGTAGTCACGTGAGTAGTCACGAAAGCGCTTGGAAATCTCATTATTTTTCATATATATGTTTATATATATATATATATATATATATATATATATATATATATATATATATATATATATATATATATATATATATATTTTTTTTATTATATTAACACATCGGCCGATTCCCACCAAGGCAGGGTGGCCCGAAAAGAAAAACTTTCATCATCATTCACTCCATCACTGTCTTGCCAGAAGGGTGCTTTACACTACAGTTATAAAACTGCAACATTTACACCCTCCTTCAGAGTGCCGGCACTGTACTTCCCATCTCCAGAACTCAAGTCCGGCCTGCCGGTTTCCTGAATCCCTTCATAAATGTTACTTTGCTCACACTCCAACAGCACGTCAAGTATTAAAACCATATGCCTCCATTCACTCCTATCAAATACGCTCACACATGCTTGCTGGAAATCCAAGCCCTCGCACACAAACTTCCTTTACCCCTCCTCCAACCTTTCCTAGGCCGACCCTACCCGCCTTCCCTCCACTACAGATTTATACACTCGAAGTCACTCTGTCTCGTTCCATTCTCTCTACATGTCCAAACCACCTCAACAACCCCTCCTCAGCTCTCTGGACAATCGTTTTGGTAATCCGCACCTCCTCCTAATTTCCAAACTCCGAATTCTCTGCATTATATTCACACCACACATTGACCTCAGACATGACATCTCCACTGCCTCCAGCCTTCTCCTCGTTGCAACATTCATCACCCATGCTTCACACCCATATAAGAGCGTTGGTATAACTATACTCTCATACATTCCCTCTTTACTTCCATGGACAAGGTTCTTTGTCTCCACAGACTCGAAGTGCTCCACTCACCCTTTTCCCTCATCAATTCTATGATTCACCTCATCCTTCATAGACCCATCCCCGACATGTCCACTCCCAAATATCTGAATACATTCACCTCCTCCATACTCTCTCCCTCCAATCTGATATCCAATCTTTCGTCACCTATTCTTTTGTTATCCTCATCACCTTACTCTTTCCTATATTCACTTTCAATTTTCTTCTTTTACACACCCTACCAAATTCATCCACCAACCTCTGCAGCTTCTCTTCAGAATCTCCCAAAAGCACAGTGTCATCAGCAAAAGCAACTGTGACAACTCCCACTTTGTATTTGCTTCTTTATCTTTTAGCCCAACACCTCTTGCCAAGACCCTCGCATTCACTTCTCTTACAACCCCATCTATAAATATATTGAACAACCACGGTGACATCACACATCCTTGTCTAAGGCCCACTTTTACTGGGAAATAGTCCCCTTCCCTCCTACACACTCTAACCTGAGCCTCACTATCCTCATAAAAACTCTTCACTGCTTTCAGTAACCTTCCTCCTATTCCATACACCTGCAACATCTGCCACATTGCCCCCTATCTACCCTATCATACGCCTTTTCCAAATCCATAAATGCCACAAAACATCTTTACCCTTATCCAAATACTGTTCACCTATATGTTTCACTGTAAACACTTGGTCTACACACCCCTACCTTTCCTAAAGCCCCTTGTTCATCTGCTATCCTGCTTTCTGTTTTACTCTTAATTCTTTCAATAATAACTCTACCATACACTTTACCAGGTACACTCAACAGACTTATTCCCTATAATTTTTGCACTCTCTTTTGTCCCCTTTGCCTTTATACAAAGGAACAATACACGCTCTCTGCCAATCCTAGGTACCTTACCCTCTTCCATACATTTATTAAATAATAGCACCAACCACTCCAAAATTATATCCCCACCTGCTTTTAACATTTCTATCTTTATCCCATCAATCCCAGCTGCCTTACCCCTTTCATTCTACCCACTGCCTCACGAACTTCCCTACACCCACAACTGGCTCTTCCACACTCCTACAAGATGTTATTCCTCCTTGCTCTACACACGAAATCACAGCTTCCTGTCTTCATCAACATTTAACAAATCCTCAAAATATTCTCTCCATCTTCCCGATACCTCTAACTCTCCATTTAATAACTCTCCTCTCCTATTTTTAACTGTCAAATCCATTTGTTCTCTAGGCTTCCTCAACTTATTAATCTCATTCCAAAACTTTTTCTTATTTTCAACAAAATTTGCTGATAACATCTCACCCACTCTCTCATCTGCTCTCTTTTACATTGCTTCACCACTCTTTTAACCTCTCTTTTTCTCTCCATATACTCTTCCCTCCTTGCATCACTTCTACTTTGTAAAAACCTCTCATATGCTAACTTTTTCTCCTTACTACTCTCTTTACATCATCATTCCACCAATCGCTCCTCTTCCCTCCCGCACCCACTCGCCTGTAACCACAAACTTCTGCTGAACACTCTAACACTACATTTTTAAATCTACCCCATACATTTTCGACCCCATTGCCTACACTCTCACTAGCCCATCTATCCTCCAATAGTTGTTTATATCTTACCCTAACTGCCTCCTCTTTTAGTTTATAAACCTTCACCTCTCTTTTACTTACTGATTTTATTTTCCTTGTATCCCATCTACCTTTTACTCCCACTGTAGCTATAACTAAAAAGTGATCTGATATATCTGTAGCCCTCTATAAACATGTACATCCTGAAGTCTACTCAACAGTCTTTTATCTATCAATACATAGTCCAACAAACTACTGTCATTACGCCCTACATCATATCTTGTATACTTATTTATCCTCTTTTTCTTAAAATATGTATTACCTATAACTAAACCCCTTTCTATACAAAGTTCAATCAAAGGGCTCCCATTATCATTTACACCTGGCACCCCAAACTTACCTACTACACCCTCTCTGCATGTTTCTCCCACTTTAGCATTTAGGTCCCCTACCACAATTACTCTCTCATTTGGTTCAAAAATTCCTATACATTCGCTTAATATCTCCCAAAATCTCTCTCTCTCCTCTACACTCCTCTCTTCACCAGGTGCATACACGCTTATTATGACCCACTTTTCGCATCCGACCCTTATTTTAATCCACATAATCCTTGAATATATATATATATATATATATATATATATATATATATATATATATATATATATATATATATATAAATATTAAAATATTATATTAGTCGTGCCGAATATTTAAATTTAGCCAATTAACAAGAACTCACTTAAAATTAAGTCCTTTCTAAAATTTTCTCTTATACGTTTAAAGATATATTTTTTTCATTTATGTTAATGTAAAAATTAATAATTTGGTACCAAAACAATCTTAGAAAACTTACCTAACCTTATTATAACAAGCGCAATTTAATTTAGCCTAATCCAACTAAATTTATTTTAGATAATTTTTTTTTTTATTAACACATCGGCCGTTTCCCACCAAGGCAGGGTGGCCCGAAAAAGAAAAACTTTCATCATCTTTCACTCCATCACTGTCTTTGCTAGAGGCATGCTTACACTACAGTTATAAAACTGCAACATTTAACATCCCTCCTTCAGAGTGCAGGCACTGTACTTCCCATCTCCAGGACTCAAGTCCGACCTGCCGGTTTCCATAAATGTTACTTTGCTTCCACTCCAACAGCACGTCAAGTATTAAAAACCATTTGTATCCGTTCACTCCTATCAAATACGCTCACGCATGCTTGCTGGAAGTCCAAACCCCTCTCACACAAAACCTCCGTTACCCCTCCCCTCCAACCTTTCCTAGGCCGACCCCTACCTCGCCTTCCCTCCACTACAGATTTATACACTCTCGAAGTCATTCTACTTTGTTCCATCCTCTCTACATGTCCAAATCACCTCAAAAACCCCTCCTCAGCCCTCTGGATAATAGTCTTGGTAATCCCGCACCTCATCCTAAATTTCACACTAAGAATTCGCTGCATTATATTCACCACCCATGCTTCACACCCATATAAGAGTGTTGGTATAACTATACTCTCTTACATTCCCCTCTTTGCTTCCACGGACAAAGTTCTTTGTCTCCACAGACTCCTAAGTGCACCATTTACCATTTTACCCTTATCAATTCTATGATTCACCTCATCCTTCATAGACCCATCTGCTGACACGTCCACTCCTAAAAATCTGAATACATTCACCTCCTCCATACTCTCTCCCTCCATTCTGATATCCAATCTTTCATCACCTAATATTTTTGTTATCCTCATCACCTTACTCTTTACTATATTCACTTTCAATTTCCTTCTTTTACATACCCTACCAAACTCATCCACCAACCTTTGCAACTTCTCTTCAGAATCTCCCAGAAGCACAGTGTCATCAGCAAAAAGCAGCTGTGACAACTCCCACTTTGTGTTAGATTCTTTATCTTTTAACCCCACACCTCTTGCCAACACCCGCGCATTCACTTCTCTTACAACCCCATCTATAAATGTATTGAACAGCCTTGGTGACATCACACATCCTTGTCTAAGGCCTACTTTTACTGGGAAATAATCTCCCTCTCTCCTACATACTCTAACCTGAGCGTCACTATTCTCGTAGAAAGTCTTCACTGCTTTCAGTAACCTACCTCCTATTCCATACACCTGCAACATCTGCCACATTGCCCCCCTATCCACCCTGTCATATGCCTTTTCCAAATCCATAAATGCCACAAACACATCTTTACCCTTATCTAAATACTGTTCACCTATATGTTTCACTGTAAACACTTGGTCTACACACCCCCTACCTTTCCTAAATCCTCCGTGTTCATCTGCTATCCTACTCTCCTTCTTGCTCTTAATTCTTTCAATAATAACTCTACCATACACTTTACCAGGTATACTCAACAGACTTCTTTTTATTTCTTTCAACACGTCGGCCGTTTCCCACCGAGGCAGGGTGGCGCAAAAGGAAAAACGAAAGTTTCTCCTTTTACATTTAGTAATATATACAGGAGAAGGGGTTACTAGCCCCTTGACTCAACAGACTTATTCCCCTATAATTTTTGCACTCTCTTTTGTCCCCTTTGTCTTTATACAAAGGAACAATACACGCTCTCTGCCAATCCCTAGGTACCTTACCCTCTTCCATACATTTATTAAATAATAGCACCAACCACTCCAAAACTATATCTCCACCTGCGTTTAACATTTCTATCTTTATCCCATCAATCCCAGCTGCCTTACCCCCTTTCATTCTACCCACTGCCCCACGAACTTCACCCACACTCAACTGGTTCTTCCTCACTCCTACAAGATGTTATTCCTCCCTGCCCTATAAACGAAATCACAGCTTTCCTATCTTCATCAACATTTAACAATTCCTCAAAATATTCTCTCCATCTTCCCGATACCTCTAACTCTCCATTTAATAACTCTCCTCTCCTATTTTTAACTGTCAAATCCATTTGTTCCCTAGGCTTCCTCAGCTTATTAATCTCACTCCAAAACTTGTTCTTATTTTCAAGAAAATTCTTTGATAACATCTCACCCACTCTCTCATTTGCTCTCTTTTTACATTGTTTCACCACTCTCTTAACCTCTCTTTTTCTCTCTATATACTCTTCCTCCTTGCATCACTTCTACTTTGTAAAAAACACTCATATGCTAACTTTTTCTCCCTTACTTCTCTCTTTACATCATTCCACCAATCGCTCTTCTTCCCTCCCACACCCACTTTCCTATAACCACAAACTTCTGCTGAACACTCTAACACTACATTCTTTAACCTACCCCATACATCTTCAACCCCGTTGCCTATACTCTCACTAGCCCATCTATCCTCCAATAGTTGTTTATATCTTTCCCTAACTGCCTCCTCTTTTAGTTTATAAACCTTCACCTCTCTCTTACTTACTGCTTCTATTTTCCTTGTATCCCATCTGCCTTTTACTCTCACTAGCTACAACTAAAAAGTGATCTGATATATCTGTGGCCACTCTATAAACATGTACATTCTGAAGTCTACTCAACAGTCTTATATCTACTTATACGTAGTCCAACAAACTACTGTCATTACGCCCTACATCATATCTTGTATACTTATTTATCCTTTATTTCTTAAAATATGTATTTCCTATAACTAAACTTCTTTCTATACAAAGTTCAATTAAAGGGCTCCCATTATCATTTACACCTGGCACCCCAAACTTACCTACCACACCCTCTCTACATATTTCTCCTACTTTAGAATTTAGGTCCCTACAATTACCCTTTCACTTTGTTCAAAAGTTCCTATACATTTTAGATAAGTTTACAATAATTTAATAATAAACAACCACAATGAAATATGTTTTTTTTTCGTTAGGGTTAGAATGATTTTTGCTAAATTATTGTATACACAAATTTTCGGTTGCCTTATTCGGCAAGAAGAGCGATGCTATTTAAGCCAAAATCGTATTAGCATTGCAATGTAACAGTAGGAAGAACAAAGACCTCTCATGTTCGCATGTAAGCAATTGTAAAAGATACGGTATATATATATATATATATATATATATATATATATATATATATATATATATATATATATATATATATATATATATATATATATATATATATATGGGAGCATGAAAGGTCTTTGTTCTTCCTACTGTTTCATTAATAATCACTTTTGGGGTGGAATGGAAGCAAGGATCCATTGCTAACACCTCTTTTACATGGGTGCCATCCCTTCCTGTACCATAACCTTACCCAACGTTATAATCTGCTGTTTTCGATATGTGTTGTTCATAATACTTGTTTTGTATTATTATCATCTGAAATATGCTTGGAATAACACTAGACATATTGGTGGTTAGAGGGCCGGGCTAACATACAGAATCAATACCTTTGTTTCACATACTCTGACAAGGTCTCTTTCATTTAGCCTGGGAGCTCCAGCATAGCGGAGGTCATGATGGGTCATGATGAAAGCTTGGCTGATGAATGCTCGGCTGATTAATGCTCGGCTAATGAATGCTTTGATGATGAATGCTCGGATGATGAATGCTCGACTGATGAATGCTCCACTGATATACAGGAAATGCCACCTGCCTAGATTCGCTTGCCAATACCAAGCTCTACTTCACAGGTCAACCTACCTGGAGTTTACCTGGAGAGAATTCCAGGGGTCAACGCCCCCGCGGCCCGGTCTGTGACCAGGCCTCATGTTGGACCAGAGCCTGATCAACCAGGCTGTTACTGCTGGCCGCACGCAGTCCAACGTACGAACCACAGCCTGGCTGGTCAGGTACCGTCTTTAGGTGCCTGTCCAGTGCCTGCTTGAAGACAGCCAGGGGTTTGTTGGTAATCCCTTCTTATGTATGCTGGGAGGCAGTTGAACAATCTTGGGCCCCTGACACTTATTGTGTTATCCCTCAACGTGCTAGTGGCACCCCTGCTTTTCATTGGGGGGATGTTACATCGCCTGCCGAGTCTTTTGCTTTCGTAGGGAGTGATTTTCGTGTGCAAGTTTGGTACTAATCCCTCGAGAATTTTCCACGTGTATATAACAATGTATCTCTCCCGCCTGCGTTCTAGGGAGTACAGGTTTAGAAACTTCAAGCGTTCCCAGTAATTGAGGTGGTTTATCGCAGTTATGCGTGCCGTGAAGGTTCTCTGCACATTTTCAAGGTCAGCAATTTCACCTGCCTTGAAAGGTGCAGTTAGTGTGCAGCAATATTCCAGTCTAGATAGAACAAGCGATTTGTAAAGTGTCAACATGGGCTTTGCATCCCTGGTTTTGAAGGTTCTCATTATCCATCCTGTCATTTTTCTAGCAGATGCGATTGCTACGGTGTTATGGTCCTATTAAAGCAATCTTTCGATATTTAACCTGTTGTTGGAACATGCCTTCTTATTGTATTTCAATGTCACCCCCAAGCTCCTCTTGATATTGACTTAAGGGAAGGTGTGCAGCAGGAAAATCCGGTCGTCCCTCTTTCTTTCTACAAAGTTGTTCAGTGAGCTTGTCATCCGGTTCTTTGATGATGGCACTCTGGATGGCACTACAGAATCCTACTAATGGACATAAAGAAAATAAAGATCTTATCCATAGATCCTAGTAAACTGTGAAGTAGTTTTCCCCATCCGATAGATCATTGACCAAACCATGACTACTTTTCCAGGAGTTGGAGATATTATTCAAACTGACAGTACCCTCTATCGCGCTTCTCTGGTTTTCAACGCAATATACTTGATTCTGACCTTTGGAAGATGGAATAACGGATTGGAAACAATAATGTACATGATTCTTTCGTGTCAAGTAGATGCCTGTCCTTGTCAAAGCTCCTCTGCTTCTTGCGATGTTATCCCGCCACCAACAATCCCAGTCTTAAGGAAAATGAGAACACTCTCAAGTCAATAGTTGAACTTTTCCTGCGACATTTCCTTCATTACAAAAGGTGGATTCAACCTTCACCTGCAGTCAGATTACGTGGACTTGTAATATGTACTAGACCTCAGACTACTCTGCCAGCCTCCTTATCCTCCACCATGGCATCCACGAGCTATTAAATAAAGTTATAGAAAGTACCTGGGTGAATTAGTATCGGTATTAGACCCTAACTTTACTAATGCCCTTATTGACAAAGAGACTTTCACTACTTCATTGCCAAAACCAGCTGCGAAAGTGATCTTCAAACAGTATACCTGAGACACTCACTGCAGAAAAGGAGCATAAAATGTGATCGCGACCGCATCGTACATCAATGACAGCTGTTCATCATAAAGCTGTGAGAACATCCCACTCTAGAGACTTCATCCTAACAATTTCTTCTTTAGAAACAGGGAAACGTCTCGACCACCAGTCTCTCTCTGCCTTGCTGCCAAATTCACTCTCACTCTGTAATTGTGGCAGGGTGTGACCCGATTAATATGGTCTACATGGCTTAATCTATCTAAACTCCAAGGGTTTTCATGTAAGACGCAACGAAAACTACAACACCATCAAGTAGAGCTTTGCTAGGACTGATTGCAATACTGATACAGAAAGCCGATTCCTACCCTCCAGCAAGCATGGTAATCCCACTATCTGCACTCATGGCGTCACAATATAATACTGGAAGATTGGCAGACTACGAGTTTGGGACTATGCCTGCATGTTCACTCTCATGTCTATATATGTTAAAATATTGGATAATAGTTAGTTAGCCCTGATCACAGAGGTGAATTAAAGCTCAGTTAATATTGAGACTTCTGTAAATAGCAAGAAATGGTTCTAGTAATGATCCTTAGAAACTGGGGGTAACATGTAATAGGCTTCCTCGAGGAACTTGGTTCCAAACTTACAGAGATCATTAGAGATCAAAATGCTCCTTCATTTTTGTTCCAGTATCTCAATGTGGCCGTCCCTATATTCTTGGCTCATTATGATAAATCTCCTATAGGAAATTTATCATGAAATCTTTGTACTCTATATGTGGAGGAATGTACCCCTACGATAAAATGGACTGTAAATGTTGCTATACTTAGCTTATTGATGAATCCATGAAGTCACAGCCATCCCCGACATCTTCACAGAGGATACATCCATGGCCTCATTTCCCACAGGGCTGTATGGTAAAAACATCAAGTGTGAGACTTATATTATATCCCCAAAGGAGCGTATACCATATACTCAGTCATTGATGGACTGAAAGGCGTTTTACTCACGGTTTTTGGGCGGAACGCCCACGAGTCACCGGGTGTATATGATAAATCTGCCTAAAGCAAATTATGCTTTCCTAACTGCGCAGCAGGTGGCATCTAGGTTTAAGCAGACTTACCTAGGTATTTGTAACGGACCCTTAATTCACACCCGGATATCGCTGTCTTGTTTGAAGAACACTGCTGAAGAGTCACTGCCTTGTTAGACGATGCAAACTCATTGTCCCTTTACATTCTTCAATTTCAGTCTTTTTGCAGTAGTAAGAAGCTGCGCACACTTCTAAATATAACGCGATTTTATTCACTAAACGCGCTGGAACAGAGTTCTTATCCGATTTCCCGACGTTAGTGGAAATTAAATTAGCACACCGACGTCCACGACTAATGTCTTTGTCCGGTTATACACCGCGCCGTAGCTCCCGTTCCTTCGGTGGCAGATTTCACTCTTCCCTCGTGCAGCCTCATGCAGCCTCGTGCAGCCTCGTGCAGCCTCATGCAGCCTCGTGCAGCCTCATGCAGCCTCATGCAGCCTCGTGCAGCCTCATGCAGCTTCATGCAGCCTCATGCAGCCTCGTGCTTCCGCGGGCTCGACATCTTTGACATCAGCACAATTTCAAAAATTTTTACATGCTGCTACAAGGGGTAATTAAAAATGCTTGTGTTCTCTAAATACTTTGATCACTGGAACACATGATTGTAATGTTCAAGTGTAGAAACTAATACAACAGTTTACTATAATTTTCCTGTTATGGCAAAGAGTTACATTTATATCAAATGTCTATTGACTCACATATACTCGTTGCTACTTGGTCAAACAGCACATGACACACTGTGGTCAGTTCATCTGGTATGAGTTAATTTGTTGTCGCAACCAGACTCGCCTCGTCTGGCCCTTTCTAAGGGCGGAAAGGGTGAGGCCCTTAACAAGGGTAGAAAGGGCGCGTACCCCCCTCTTTTGGAGAATTTTCTCCACACTATAAGCTCATGATAAGTGGATGGATAAAAAGAATAATGGAAGGGGATTCGAACCGTGGTCCATGCCTATATCAGGTCCAACGTCTGGGGCTGTGGGAGGAGACAGGAGGGTCACACATGATGTCGCTCACACAACACAAAGAAGTGTTGTTTGTAAAATTATTATTTTCTAATCTGTGTGGCTGAGTGGTTATGGTGTTCAGCGTGTTATATACATGGATCACGGTTCGAGCCGCGTCTATTCTCCAATATAGTCAAAAACAGACGTTCATTGCGACTTATCTCACAGTGCCGAAAAGGACTTGACCACTCAATTGTCAGAATGATAATTTACGGTATAAGTTCCCTGTCCATGATCCACTTGACTTCCTTAACGACGATGAATTTACGGTCAGGTACGACGATATGCAAAAAGACGCCAGTTTCGAGTTAGGAACGCGACCTCCTGAGATCCCTCCTGGCCACCTGGCCTCCTGGCCCGTCATGCAGCAGCGACTTTGTTGATGTGGAAGACATCATCTACGTTTATCTCCACAGTAACTCTTTGTTAGACCCACAAATCAGTGTTAACTTGTACGACAAGGAGTAATACGCATCCTAATATGGTTCGGTCTGTTCTGTTACATATATTTACATTCATCTTTGTTAATCAAATTTTCGGAGACTGAAGCCCTTACAGGAGTTTCTGCAGTAAATCTGAGGGTAATGAACACCTCGAAGTAATGAACACCTCGAAGTAATGAACACCTCGAAGTAATGAACACCTGGAAGTAATGAACACCTTGAAGTAATGAACACCTCGAAGTAATGAACACCTCGAAGTAATGAACACCTCGAAGTAATGAACACCTCGAAGTAATGAACACCTTGAAGTAATGAATACCTCGAAGTAATGAATACCTCGAAGTAATGAACACCTTGAAGTAATGAACACCTCGAAGTAATGAACACCTCGAAGTAATGAACACCTCGAAGTAATGAACACCTCGAAGTAATGAACACCTTGAAGTAATGAACACCTCGAAGTAATGAATACCTTGAAGTAATGAACACCTCGAAGTAATGAACACCTTGAAGTAATGAACACCTCGAAGTAATTAACACCTTTAAGTAATGAACACCTCGAAGTTTATTACAAAGGGGAAAGTGTTGTTTGCTAAGTTCCTTTTATGTAGTTTATCAATCATAGTGAAATTAGATTTCACTATTCATCCCGAAAAGTAGAGAGCTCTAATAAAAAAGTCAGTGTACTTTTGTGAAGTGTACAACTAGATAGTGTTCTTATGCTACTTAATCTAAGATCATGTACGACGACTTGAATTTTTTCAAGATGACTTTTTGAGAAGTAGTCACAACCCCGTACATATACCTCTCCGTTTGTCTCCCAAGAAAGTTCATCTTATATAACCACATAATGAAAAGAGCGAAGCTATGTCAAGAAGGAAGCCAGAAAACAACTGAATCTGTTTGGGTAGAGAAGACTTTGTTGGTAGTGTCTAAAACAACTCATAGTTCAGATGAGCACGATTACGTCTTGTACAGTGCAAGACATCACAGTTAAGGTTGAATCACTAGGACTGGTTGCGGTGGTTCTAAACGAACCTTTTAAAATAGATCATGTGCATGTCAACTACGAGTCCTGTAGCATCAAGGGTGTGTTCGCCTAACTGTCCTTTAACACCATGAAATTGTGATAGGTTGCAGATCTTCATCATTGATATAGTTCTCGAGGATTAACTGGATGATTTCAGGAGGATGAAACGATGTCTTGTACCTTCTTGCAAAGTGATAGAGACAGCCCATGTTAACGTAGATATGCACCCGCATAAGAAAATACAAAACTGGAGAGGTACGACAGTCTCTTGAGGTCGATACTTACGAAAGATAGTCAGTGGGACCAAGTTGCAGTTACCGTCACACTAAGAGGTAGGAGAAAATTTTCAAACACCTTCAGGAAAAACCTTGAGTTTTCCCTGAAGCAAGTTTATTTATAATTATTAACTCAGTAAATTCTTATATTTTTGTTCATTAATAATATCTTTATTTACTACAAGTACATGTACAAGGTATACAGGCCTGGCTGACATCAATGACATACTACTATATAGAAAGCCCTTCGGGAAAATTAGGTCAGTTTTGTCCCAGGATGCGACCCACACCAGTCGCCTAACACCCAGTTACCCAATTTACTGATAGGTAAACATAAACAACCGATGTAAGGAAACACGCCCGATGTTTCCACCCCTTCGCCGGGAATCAAACCCGGACCCTCACTGTGTGAAGCAAGAGCTTTTGCTTTCAGTCAGAGAGTGGATGACCAGTAGCTCTCTAATGGTAAATAAACCTTTGGAAGCCTCTTTAAAATGAGCTGTAATGCGATGTTGAGTCGTCTTTTTGATGAATTTTGGATAAGTTGACCGAAGGACACCGTACACAACCTAAATAAAAATATTAAATATAATTTAGTAAACATTAAAAGAGTGAATTGTCAGCATAATAGATTTATGATTTACCTGAGACAGGACTGTTTCAAATGGTTATTCAGAGTATTTGATTTAAATTCCTTATTGTTTTTACCACCGGCTATCAACCACTGACTATCAACCACCGACTATCATTGGCGTCCTCAAAACAAAACAAAATCACGATCACCTTCACAGAAATGAGCAGACATTACTATTCTAATGACGTTCCAAACTACAACATAAATTCCCTTGCTTGAAAATGTGCTTTATTTCAGCACCGACTTGCTGAAATAAAGCGTCATTTATTCTATGAAGTGATTATTCATCGACTTGGTGGCTCCGAAAAATAAATTAACAAAATTAACGTTTCTTCACTATTACTCTACATGAGTCTTGTGTTGACGTCGGGAAGCAATCTGTGGGAAGACTGACTTAGAGCAGCGAGGTGTCGAAATAGACCCTGTATTTGTTTCTGTAGATTATTTATTCAACTATGTGGTGGCTTCTAAATAACTAATATAGCGGAGTTTTATGATGGCGTCACGAGAAGTCATTGTTGAAAAGGGATCTGGGGGCAGTGTGTGCCGGAATAAAGATGTTCTTTTTCCTTTAATATTAATATTTGTCGATGAGATAGCTCCAAAAATATTGACTTTTCTTTACTCCTTAGAAGGTATTAGCTGCCTATCGAAGACTGAAGACGAGAGAGAATCTTCGTCTGGACTCTTGGGAAGATATTTTTTTTCAGAAAGAAGATGCCAGTGGATCAGTGGATACAAAATATTTTTTTTCAAATGTACTTCAGGTATATAATTTGAGAGTAGAATTTATCGGAGTTTCAGTCGCCTGTATATTGATTGATCAGTCAGTACGGTATGATTAATACTAAACTCACAGTTCTTCCAGTTGTTCTTCGTATAGTTGTCTGAAAAAATGAATTAAATACTGTCCACATTTATGTCATTAATAACATATCAATTTTGTAATAAAAATTGTTTTAAAAATTACATAGTGTTGTTGGTGTCATATTATTATTATCATCCACAAAAATTAATAGGTATATAATGGTATGTCTTTAATTACAAGGTCTAACTGGGATGGAATTATGGATTCCCAGTAGACATGACATCAAAAGAGAAGAGATATCTACGGTCTTGTTTCAACAGAAAAAGAGCTTATCTAGGGATATCACCTGTGCTGTACATTCTCATCACTTTCCTTTCACTTTCATCTCCTCTGAGTTCCACCACACCTTCCATTTTCTACTCCATTACCTATTCCTGTTATCTTTTCATGCATCCATTCTCTCATACCTCTCTCCATTTTTCGATTGATTCCTATCTCACTGATATCGCCTGTTCATCACCAATGCCTCTCTCTCTCCCTCCCTCCCTCTTTCCCTTCCTCCTTCCCACCCTCCCTACCTCTTTCCCTCCCTCTTCCCCTTCCTCCTTCCCACCCTCCCTACCTCTTTCCCTCCCTCTTTCCCTTCCTCCTTCCCACCCTCCCTACCTCTTTCCGTCCCTCTTTCTCTCCTTTATTCCCTCCTTCCTTCTCTTACTGTTTCCCTTCTCTTTCCTTCCCTCTCTCCCTAATTTCTTCCTTTCCTTCTCCCCTGATTCTCCCCTTCTCTTTCCTTCCCTCTCTCCCTAATTTCTTCCTTTCCTTCTCCCCTGATTCTCCCCTTCTCTCCAGCTGCAGACGTTCTGACATGCAAGAGAACATGACATTAATGTTATCTTGGGAAGGAGAAGTCGGGGGGTCACTCCCCTTCCCTCTCATCTCTTTTATCTTCTTTTTGTACTCCATCTGTTTCTCCCCTTACTTCTGTTCTCCACTCCACCATTGTCTCAGGCACAAAGAACCTCCCCAACCTGAATTAATCAAAATGGGTATTAGCTTTACACATTTACACTGCTTTACTTAGAGTAATCTGTGGATGAGAGAGAGAGAGAGAATGAAAGAACATTCGTGAAATACGTGAGAAACGAAGATAACTAGAAGAACTAATAACATTCCAGCAACTTCTGCATCTGTTAAGAAAGCTGAAAAAATAATAGTAGAAAGAAAGGTTGCTTTCCTATCCTAAATTCATTCTATCTATTCTTCAGGCATGAAAATTTGCCATAAAACGTAACATCAGCATTGAACATTGCACATAAAAAATATTTGAAGTATAACTTGAATCTCTACACCTGCACCTACTAATACTACAACTACTAATAGTGTTGCAACCACTGCTTAAACTCTACTTAAGCTACCACTACTACAACTACTACTTATGCTATCACTACTACTACTAAAGGTTCTCCTTATATTGTTACTACTCATGCTAATATTTCCACCGTGCTCTTGGTGATCCAGAGTCAGCACTGGACAGGCACCTAAAGTCATTACCTGACCAGCCAGGCTGTGGTTCGTACGTTGGATTGCGTGCGGCCAGCAGTAACAACCTGGTTGATCAGGCCCTGATCCACCATGAGGCCTGGTCACAGACAGGCCCAGGTAAACTCCAGGTAAACTTCAGATCGTGCTGAGTAGTTTACAAACTAATGTCGAGGTTCATTCGTTACAATTAGTTACTGGGCTGTAATTGCTTACCTGAATATTATAACAGAAAAAATGCTTCACGAAATGATTATTAGTAATGGCCTAAGCAGTAATATTTTAGGTATACCAGATAGGGTACCATTTTATACAACTCTAAAAAGTTACCTGATATTTTCTATCAACAATGTTTTTCCTTATAATGTGAAAACGCTTCTCCAGAACGATTTCAAATTTTTAACTTACATGAATTGTAACTAAGAAAAGGTGCGTTCATCCAGTGGAATATGAATGTTCCCTCTGGTCAACAGTATATAGATTTTTTTTAAGTTTGTGATAAGGTTAGAAAGCCTCCTCTGATTGGCTTCTAACTTTAAACACTTGCGTATCCTTCTTTATAAATGGATGAGGTTCATAATTGGAGTGTTCAGGTACCTATTTCAACATAATTTTAAAAGAGGGTGTTTGCTAAAGCGTCAAGGACCGAAAAACGTCTCTTCTGATCAGAAGAAACAGTGTTTAACTTTATTTGTTTTCTTAGCTTAAACCAACAGTTTTTTGTGTGTGTGTTTTTAACTTCTCTTTGTACTCAAAAACATTTTTAAAATGTTTATGTACACAAATGTTACATAAAACTTGCTGTATTTACTTTTTTAAAAGATAGTCAGTTAGAAATATTGATGAAATGCTGCTTTTCATGGGATAATTTCTGAGAGTCGCATCTGATTAGCTTCACCTTCTTCAATGCTGATAACTCTGGGCGGTCAGTTTGAAAGTTTTGATTTAGATTTGGTTTGTTTGTCGCAATTTAACATTTTTGGTTGAAGAAATTTGGGTATTAGTTTCCATATGATAACTTGTGAATAACTCTTCTGATTCCGTTCAGATCTTTAACGCTAATATTTCACTTCACTATCAACTTATGCCGCACTGTGCACTATTCTAATTTCATTCGTTGAGAATCAAAGGTCTGAGGTTATGGAATAAAGGCTTATCCCTTTATTTCTGGGATCGCGCAGCGACCGAAATATATTTATCTCGTCTTTACACTCACAAGGCAGACACAGCTGTGTAAGTGTTCACACACTTAGATTCTTTTACACTCATACATCTCTACACAAGCATCCTACACATTCACTGTCACACTCTCACTCATACGAATAAAACATCACACACGTGATCCTCTGTGTTACATATTTATTGTAATACATAAAAACAATACATGAATACAAAATCTTTTCCTGTAGATACATCTCACACTCTAACCCACATTACACATAGACACATTTACACATAAATACGTACAAATTTTTATTCACACTCACAAGGTTGTCAAAATAAAATAAAAAGGTAAAAATTGGAAATTAGAAAATTATTGAATATATTTTTTAAGAAAATTCAGATTAAATAAGATGGAGAATATGAGTTTAGATTATTTTTAAGTCATCTATTGAGAAATATGTGAATAAATGAGGAAAAATCAAGCCAGAAACGCTTCTGAATGAGGCAAAGAATTAACTCTTTTGAATTGTCGTATATAAGATAAAGAGACTGTAAAAAAATTAGTTTAGCAGTCAAAGAAATCTCTCTTATTACATATTTTTGCTCGTCTTCGCTTGTCTTACCTCATCTATGTTGACTGAAAACATTCTGTACCACAGAAACCACGTGCAGCAACTCGACCCCCTACATCCACTTGTAGGTGAGCACACAAAAAAACTGTGGGAAGGGGGGGGGGAGAAAATAAAACATACCAACACGTAAAACTCGTTATATAGACGAAAGAAAAACTGGTGGTGGCTGATGCAACCAGACCAGTATGTCTCTTTGTTAGTGTCTCCGATGCTATGTTATGTGTTGTAGAGTGATGTATGGATGTTCACATATATTACAAATAATTCATGTAGTACATTTTGTTGAAATGTATAGAGGTTAGAAGATATTACATCAGGAATATTGTGGTACAGAATGTTGTGCTTTGATGTATGGATGTTTGTATTTATTATTCTATAAATGGTGTGAGGCAGTATCCTGCGATTATTTTAATCTCAATGCTTAAGGAACAAATTAAACCAAATGATAAAGTTTATGTTTCTTGCTGCCTAACTGACCATCATGTAAACAAACTTCCATTAATGAATATCCCCTCGCTTTAATATGTTTCAGGAGATATTAGTTTGGGTAAAGTTGAATTGATTTGTGAAGCATCAAACGAAATCCGATCAGAGACTCCAGTCGTTTTGCTGTGGAATAAGTGATGTAGAGGAAAGATTGTAGGAAGTATTTCTTTAAAAATAAAGTATTTTAGTAGTGGCATGACCTAAAGAATTTTTGTTTTAATTTAATAACTCTGCTGAGTGCAAGATAGACGCGGGTTCTGTTTATGCTCAACTAGATGAAAGGAGGAAGTTGTGAGTTCAATAAGTCAAGTTTAACACTAATTTTGATAACAAACTTATGAAGCCCCTTTAATAATTATTGGAAAAAGTTTTAACAAATTCCTGATTATATATTTATACCATTTATTTAACACTATAATAAGATAAAAAAAATAGGGATTAAGTTTACTTAGTAAATAACATTGTAATACAATATAATAAAATGTTTACATGAAAATAACTTTATTAAGAATTGTAGGACAATTATGAATCAATATGAAAATCAGATAACTTTCATAACTTGTGTAATATGGTATTACTTTTATACTTGTAAGATTTTCATAATTTCTGGTTTACTTATATTACATAAAGTAAAAACAAAAACAAATTCTATTCCTAACAGAAGCTAAGAAAACTTTCACTTTCTTAAGGAAGGGGACCTTTGCACTGGTCATAAAGGCTTGTCTTAAATAATTTCAGGTGCCTTACCTGTACCCAGACGAAACCTGAGTACCATCATGGTGAGAATAGTGTACCATCATGGTGGTGATGGTGTACCATCATGGTGAGAATAGTGTACCATCATGGTGGTGATAGTGTTCCATCATGGTGGTAATAGTGTTCCATCATGGTGAGAATAATGTACCATCATGGTGGTGATGGTGTACCATCATGGTGGCAATAGTGTACCTTCATGGTGAGAATAGTGTACCATCATGGTAATAGTGTATCATCATGGTAGTAATAGTGTACCATCATGGTGGTAATAGTGTATCATCATAGTGGTAATAGTGTACCATCGTGATGAGAATAGTGTAAAATCATGGTGATGATGGTGTACCATCATGGTGGTGATGGTGTACCATCATGGTGGTAATAGTGTACCATCATGGTGGTGATGGTGTACCATCATGGTGGTGGTGTACCATCATGGTGGTAGTGTACCATCATGGTAATAGTGTACCATCATGGTCGTAATAGTGTACCATCATGGTAATAGTGTATCATCATGGTAGTAATAGTGTACCATCATAGTGATGGTGTACCATCATGGTGGTAATAGTGTATCATCATAGTGGTAATAGTGTACCATCGTGATGAGAATATTGTAAAATCATGGTGGTGATGGTGTACCATCATGGTGGTAATATTGTACCATCATGGTGGTAATAGTGTACCATCATTGTGCGAATAGTGTACCATCATGGTCGTGATGGTGTACTATCATGGTGAGAATAGTGTACCATCATGGTGGTGGTGTACCATCATTGTGGTAATAGTGTACCATCATGGTGGTAGTGTACCATCATGGTGGTAGTGTACCATCATGGTGGTAATAGTGTACCATCATGGTGGTAATAGTGTACCATCATGGTTTTAATAGTGTACCATCATGGTAATAGTGTATCATCATGGTAGTAATAGTTTACTATCATGGTAGTAATAGTGAACCATCATGGTGGTAATAGTGAACCATCATGGTGGAAAGAGTGTACCATCATGGTGAGAATAGTGTATCATCATGGTGGTGATGGTGTACCATCATGGTGGTATTAGTGTACCATCATGGTGGTAGTGTACCATCATGGTGGTAGTGTACCATCATGGTGGTAGTGTACCATCATGGTGGTAATAGTGTACCATCATGGTGGTAATAGTGTACCATCATGATGGTAATAGTGAACCATTAAAGGTGGAAATAGTGTACCATCATGGTAATAGTATATCATGGTAGTAATAGTGTACCATCATGGTGGTAATAGTGTACCATCATGGTGGTAATAGTGTACCATCATGGTGACTTGAAAGCAACATTACTTCTCAATGAAGTCCGGAATAAAATTCAATTTACACTAACCATTTCAATATATCTTAACCCCTACTTCACCATTGTCCTTTTTAATGTGTTATTTATCTATGGTCATTTTAATACCTCCCTCACTTACCTCTCAAAGTAATTACCTCTCACGATAATTACCTCGAAAGTTACAAGATTAATCAACAGTGATTATCTTAGCCTTCCTCAGACAGACTTGTGTTCTGTTCTTCATGTCGTGAATTAATCTCTGTTATTGGTAAACAGGAGATATTTTGAAAGCAATGCCATAGTGACTAGAGAGACAGTGTTATTTTTCATATCAATATTAACAAGGAAGATTGGGAGCCAGTTAGTGGGAGACAGAGAGTGGGAGCCAGAGAGTGGGAGCCAGAGAGTGGGAACCAGAGAGTGGGAGCCAGAGAGTGGGAGCCAGAGAGTGGGAGATACAGAGTGGAAGCCAGACAATGGGAACCAGAGACTGGGAACCAGAGAGTGGAAGAACGAGAGTGGGAGCAAGAGAGTGGGAGCCAGAGAGTGGAAGCCAGACAGTAGGAATCAGAGTGTGGGAACCAGAGACTGGGAGGCAGAGAGTGTGAGCCAAGTAGTGGGAGCCAGGGAGTGGAAGCCAGACAGTGGGAACCAGAGACTGGGAACCAGAGACTGGGAACTAGAGAGTGGGAGCCAAAGAGTGGGAACCAGAGAGTGGGAGTAAGAGAATAGGAGCCAGAGAGTGGGAGCCAGAGAGTAGGAGCCAGAGAGTGGGAGCAAGAGAGTGAGAGCCAGAGAGTGGGAGCAAGAGAGAGTGAGAGCCAGAGAGTGGGAGCAAGAGAGTGAGAGCCAGAGAGTGGGAGCAAGAGAGTGAGAGCCAGAGAGTGGGATCCAGGGAGTGGGAGGAAGAGACTGGAAGCCAGACAGTGGGAACCAGAGAGTGGGAGCCAGAGAGTGGAAGCCAAAGAGTGGGAACCAGAGAGTGGGAGCCAGAGAATGGGAGCCAGAGAGTGGGAGCCAGAGAGTGGGAACCAGGGAGTGGGAGCCAGAGAATGGGAACAAGGGAGTGGGAGCCAGAGAGTGGGAACCAGGGAGTGGGAGCCAGAGAGTGGGAACCAGGGAGTGGTAGCCAGAGAATGGGAGCCATAGAGTGGGAGTCAGAGAGTGGGAACCAGGGAGTGGGAGCCAGAGAGTGGGAACCAGGGAGTGGGAGCCAGAGAGTGGGAGCCAGAGATTGGGAACCAGGGAGTGGGAGCCAGAGAGTGGGAACCAGGGAGAGGGAGCCAGAGAGTGGGAACCAGGGAGTGGGAGCCAGAGAGTGGGAGCCAGAGAGTAGGAGCCGAGAGTGGGAGCAAGAGAGTGAGAGCCAGAGAGTGGGAGCAAGAGAGTGAGAGCCAGAGAGTGGGAGCAAGAGAGTGAGAGCCAGAGAGTGGGAGCAAGAGAGTGAGAGCCAGAGAGTGGGATCCAGGGAGTGGGAGGAAGAGACTGGAAGCCAGACAGTGGGAACCAGAGAGTGGGAGCCAGAGAGTGTGAGCCAAAGAGTGGAAACCAGAGAGTGGGAACCAGCGAATGGGAGCCAGACAGTGGGAGCCAGAGAGTGGGAACCAGGTAGTGGGAGCCAGAGAGTGAGAACCAGGGAGTGGGAGCCAGAGAATGGGAACAAGGGAGTGGGAGCCAGAGAGTGGGAACCAGGGAGTGGGAGCCAGAGAGTGGGAACCAGGGAGTGGGAGCCAGAGAATGGGAGCCATAGAGTGGGAGTCAGAGAGTGGGAACCAGGGAGTGGGAGCCAGAGAGTAGGAACCAGGGAGTGGGAGCCAGAGAGTGGGAGCCAGAGATTGGGAACCAGGGAGTGGGAGCCAGAGAGTGGGAACCAGGGAGAGGGAGCCAGAGAGTAGGAACCAGGGAGTATGAGCCAGAGAGTGGGAACCAGGGAGAGGGAGCCAGAGAGTTTGAACCAAGGAGTGGGAGCCAGAGAGTGGGAACCAGGGAGTGGGAGCCAGAGAGTGGGAACCAGGGAGTGGGAGCCAGAGAGTGGGAACCAGGGAGTGGGAGCCAGAGAGTGGGAACCAGGGAGGGAGCCAGAGAGTGGGAACCAGGGAGTGGGAGCCAGAGAGTGGGAACAAGGGAGTGGGAGCCAGAGAGTGGGAACCAGGGAGTGGGAGCCAGAGAGTGGGAACCAGGGAGAGGGAGCCAGAGAGTGGGAACCAGGGAGTGGGAGCCAGAGAGTGGGAACCAGGGAGTGGGAGCCAGAGAGTGGGAACCAGGGAGTGGGAGCCAGAGAGTGGGAACCAAAGAGAGGGAGCCAGAGAGTGGGAACCAGGGAGTGGGAGCCAGAGAGAGGGAACCAGGGAGTGGGAGCCAGAGAGTGGGAACCAGGGAGTGGGAGCCAGAGAGTGGGAACCAGGGAGTGGGAGACAAAGAATGGGAGCCATAGAGTGGGAGTCAGATAGTGGGAACCAGGGAGTGGGAGCCAGAGAGTGGGAACCAGGGAGTGGGAGCCAGAGAGTGGGAGCCAGAGATTGGGAACCAGGGAGTGGGAGCCAGAGAGTGGGAACCAGGGAGAAGGAGCCAGAGAGTGGGAACCAGGGAGTGGGAGCCAGAGAGTGGGAACCAGGGAGTGGGAGCCAGAGAGTGGGAACCAGGGAGTGGGAGCCAGAGAGTGGGAACCAGGGAGTGGGAGCCAGAGAGTGGGAACCAGGGAGTGGGAGCCAGAGAGTGGGAACCAGGGAGAGGGAGCCAGAGAGTGGGAACCAGGGAGTGGGAGCCAGAGAGTGGGAGCCAGAGAGTGGGAGCCAGAGAGTGGGAACCAGGGAGTGGGAGCCAGAGAGTGGGAACCAGGGAGTGGGAGCCAGAGAGTTGGAGCCAGAGAGTGGGAGCCAGAGAGTGGGAACCAGGGAGTGGGAGCCAGAGAGCAGGCAAGAGTGAGAATCAGAGTGAAATGTTTGCATATTTAATTGATATTATTTTTATATATTTACTTAAATAATTATTTGCGACGAATATGATGAATGGTGACGACGGTGAGGGATAGTGACGTGGGTGATGGATGGTGACGACTGTGATGAATAGTGACGAGGGTGATGAATAGTGACGAGGGTGATGGATGGTGACGAGGGTGATGGAAGGTGACGACGGTGATGGATGGTGACGACGGTGATGGATGGTGACGAGGGTGATGGATGGTGACGAGGATGATTAATAGTGACAAGGGTGATTGATGGTGACGAGGGTGATGGACGGGTGACGAGGGTGATGGACGGGTGACGAGGGTGATGGACGGGTGACGAGGGTGATGGACGGGTGACGAGGGTGATGGACGGGTGACGAGGGTGATGGATGGTGACGAGGGTGATGGATGGTGACGAGGGTGATGGATGGTGACGAGGGTGATGGATGGTGACGAGGGTGATGGATGGTGACGAGGGTGATGGATGGTGACGAGGGTGATGGACGGGTGACGAGGGTTTTGGATGGTGAAGAGGGTGATGGACGGGTGACGAGGTGATGGATGGTACAAGGGTGATGGATGGTGACAAGGGTGATGGATGGTGACGACGGTGATGGATGGTGACGACGGTGATGGATGGTGACGAGGGTGATGGATGGTGACGAAAGTGATGAATAGTGACAAGGGTGATGAATGGTGACGAGGGTGATGGATGGTGACGACGGTGATGGATATTGACGAGGGTGATGAATGGTGACGAGGGTGATGGACGGGTGACGAAGGTGATGGATAGTGACGAGGGTGATGGATGTGAAGGTGGAGGTACGAGGTGATGGATGGACAGGAGTGACGAGGGTGATGGATGGTGACGAGGGTGATGGATGGTGACGAGGGTGATGGATGGTGACGAGGGTGATGGATGTGACGAGGTGATGGATGGGTGACGAGGGTGATGGATGGGTGACGAGGGTGATGGATAGTGACGAGGGTGATGGATGGTGAAGAGGGTGACGGACGGGTGACGAGGGTGATGGACGGGTGACGAGGGTGATGTATGGTGACGAGGGTGATGGACGGGTGACGAGGGTGATGGATGGTGACGAGGGTGATGGACGGGTGACGAGGGTGATGGATAGTGACGAGGGTGATGGATGGTGACGAGGGTGATGGACGGGTGACGAGGGTGATGGATGGTGACGAGGGTGATGGACGGGTGACGAGGGTGATGGACGGGTGACGAGGGTGATGGACGGTGACGAGGGTGATGGATGGTGACGAGGGTGATGGACGGGTGACGAGGGTGATGGACGGGTGACGAAGGTGATGGATAGTGACGAGGGTGATGGATGGGTGAAGAGGATGATGGATAGTGACGAGGGTGATGGATGGTGACGAGAGTGATGGACGGGTGACGAGGGTGATGGACGGGTGACGAAGGTGATGGACGGGTGACGAGGGTGATGGACGGTGACGAGGGTGATGGACGGGTGACGAAGGTGATGGATAGTGACGAGGGTGATAGACGGGTGACGAGGGTGATGGATGGTGACGAGGGTGATAGACGGGTGACGAGGGTGATGGACGGGTGACGAGGGTGATGGATGGTGACGAGGGTGATGGACGGGTGACGAGGGTGATGGATGGTGACGAGGATGATGGTCGGGTGACGAGGGTGATGGACGGGTGACGAGGGTGATGGACGGGTGACGAGGGTGATGGATGGTGACGAGAGTGATGGACGATGAGGGTGATGGACGGGTGACGAGGGTGATGGATGGTGACGAGGGTGATGGACGGGTGACGAGGGTGATGGACGGGTGACGAGGGTGATGGATGGTGACGAGGGTAATGGAAGGGTGACGAGGGTGATGGACGGGTGACGAGGGTAATGGATGGTGGCAAGGGTGAAGGATGGTGACGAGGGTGATGTAGACACGAGGGTGATGGACGGAAGTACTCCCTGCTTCAATTCCCTAAGTTTAATATGATGGATGAAGGAATGCGAAAGTGATGGATGAAGCACAGGTGAAGGCGATGGATGATGAACGAGGTGGATGGGCTATGAAGATGACCGATGACTGACTAATTTGAAGGATGACTGTTGATAGTGGTGGAATAGTCAAAGTCAGGGATAGTCATGCATATTCAGTCATTGTCTGACGTGATCATTGATGAGTGTGGTCATAGTAAGAAATGGTCAAAGTTGGGATAGTTCATAGTCGGTCATGGTTTTAGCGGAGCGTGGTCACAGTAGGGCGTGGTCACAGTAGGGCGTGGTCACAGTCGGCCATACACATAATCGGGATTTATTGTGTGTGGTCATACTTAAGTGACTTCACTCTATCTTTTGTTGTGTTTGAGTACTATTATCACACTCGACTATCAGCACGCCCTACTATGAAGTAGTATATCGTCACAGTCGAGTATGGTCACAGTAGGGCGTGGTCACAGTCGAGTATAGCCACAGTAGGGAGGGGTCATAGTCGTGTGTGGTCGTAGTACACAAAGAGGACAAAAGACTTAAGTCACTGAAGAACGAATTTTTGGTTTGTCTCCCAACAGAACAATACAACTTTACGGAAAAATTTGAAGCCAGAAAAATCTTTAAAGGTGGCGGATATTCGGATATTCATAAATGGAAGTTTGGCCAGTTAGGACGCAATCCACTTAGACATTATCATCAAGCTGACATTTTATCTTAAACATTGAGATTAAAGTAACAATGTGTTTAATAAAATATACATCACAGTACATAAGAAAACAACATTCGTTGTGTAATAACTGATAACATCCAAAGATCACATAATATAGTATCGGAGATATTAACAAAGAGGAACTGACACTCACCTCTATAATGAAGACACGTAGTATTAGCGATTGGTTGTTGTGAATAAACTATAAAAATCAAGTAGGTAATGTGTTCTTATAAAAATAAAAAGAATGAAACCATAACGTAAACAAAGGTTTTTGACAATTATATTAGAATGATATAAGATACTTGCTAATTATGTAAGTGCAAAGATGAAACAATCACTCATGAACCAGGTGGACAAGCACTTTGCTTAAATGGGATTTAACTAGATACACAGTGGCTTAGTAGAAGAGTCTCCAGAAACTTCTTGACGTGCTTGCTTGAAATAAATCTATTAGTCAAGATTGTCGGAGTAAATAAAATTGCTTTATGTCAGAAGATTTGGAGAGAAGACATGAGTGAGATGTAACTTAGTATATTCGCTACCTTACTCAACTACTAAAAACATAATTCCTGTAATATTCATTCAATAGATGGAGTAGTCAAAAGTCAGCAGATTACAGACACAGTTCAGCGGCTGCACCAGGGTACAGCCGCTGAACTGTCAGCTTAGTCAGTTTTAATGAGGGGTAGAAAAAGTGGGTTGTGATATTCATAACAGAATTGGTGGCAACCAGAAGTAGAATCACTGGTACACACAACACTATGCGTGGCAGCGGAGTATCATGAGAAGTTTAAGATATAAACTCAATTCTCTCTCTCAGTTCCATCTCTCCTGCAAATTCCGGGCCATTTTTCCAATGTGGTCTATTTTACTCTCCTTTTTTATGCCAGCGACGACTTGAATGAGTGAAGGACTGGAAAAGAGCCTTCTAATTTTCTATTCTACAGAAAAGTCTTTAATATTTGTAGAAGTAGAGAGTTCTCATTACACAGCCTCAATGTGAACTTCCAAGAACTTTGCGCTGTTTTTTTTTTCAACACTTTGTTCTTATACTACAGCCGTGCACTCTGCTGGTTCTAAATCCCTAGATGGTGTTGAGTGGCCAGCTGCTTTCTTCCATAGAAAATAATTCAAAGACATTTATTAGAGTCGGCCAGTACTTTTACCTCAGTTATATGCAATTCTCACTTCTGTCGTCTCAGTTATATGCAATTCTCACGTCTATCGTCTCAGTTATATGCAATTCTCACTTCTGTGGTCTCAGTTATATGCAATTCTCACTTCTGTCGTTTACATTGACACTTTATCTGCCTTATCGTTCATTGTCTCCGACTCCCAAAGTGTGATACAACCTATCCAGAAATTTTAATCTCGTAATATCATCCGTCGTATACAGCTTCGGCTACGTCACATGTCTAGAGAACACAAATACAGTGTTTCTTGCTGGGTTCCTGGCTGGCCGAAATTCAGGGCAATTAACAAGTAGACTCAGCTACTCGGTCAATTTTTCATTACCACTGAACTTCCTGCAGTAGTATTCCTTTCCTTGATTATTTTTCGTGATTTCCCAGCATCTCCGAAACCGGTAGTAATTATGCTGGTCCGAGTTAGAATACATCAAATTGTTTTCTTTCAAACCACAATTTTAGCCAATTTTTTCCAGACTGTTGTGGAACTCTGGAAACTTCACTCTCACGATTATGAATCAGACACACATGACTCACACACGGCTACCACGTGGATAAACGACTGGCACCACTCTGCAAGAACAGCAGATTCTCACTGTCAATTCAGCATATGTCAATACATTGTCTAATCTATCAGCAGGCACGTAGAAATCCCTTCCAACATCTACAGCACCTTAACATATTTTAACTGACCCTCTCACTGAAAGTTACACCTTTTACTCAGACTCATTGACTGTGATTTAAATTTTCACTGGCACTAAACCCCCCTTCTTCACTAACTCCTCTCTTGCACACCCCTACTCCACGCACATCCCTACCCGTTGTAAACCTCGACTTTCGCACACCCCCTTCCCACAATACTAAGACCCATATGGTTTTAGCACATAATGAATATTTCTTTTTAGTTATTATTCCAGAGTTCTTCTTCTAAATATCTTCTCCGACATTGTAAATATGTAGCAAGTCAAGGAAACAAAGATTTACAGTGATTCCTATCAATCTCTTTGCTTAAATCTTGTAAGTATATGAATCTTTTATCCATAATTTTGGCAGATTCACTTTCTGCAGTCGGTTATTAAAAAGCAATTCACGCAATGTTACTTTTTATACCAGAATTCATAGGTACCACATTGAGAAGTTCCATTACTTCACTACTTTTTGTATTGTATGGATCTTATAGCTTCGTTGATCACTGTCTTTAGCTTTCCTGTATTATTCCTTATCTCATAATGGACCTTTTTAAGTTACTTTGTCTCATGAGACAACTTTGCTGAATCCAGTCATCTCTCATTCTTATTATTAGGTGTTTCATGGTAGTAATGCTTCAGTATCGTTTCCAGGTTTTCTGGATCAATGTTATCTGCTGACCTCAGATTCAGTAGTTATTTATTGCTCTGGAATGTTTTGTCTGTGCTGCAATTTTCTATTTTAGACAAAGTCCTGCTTTGTTTCTCATAATTTATTAGTTAGGTACTCCACCATCTAATTTGTTATCAATTCTTCAATTTCCCTTCCTTACTGTACTGATGTTAGAAAGACTCATCATAATTTTGGCAGATTCACTTTCTGCAGTCGGTTATTAAAAAGCAATTCACGCAATGTTACTTTTTATACCAGAATTCATAGGTACCACATTGAGAAGTTCCATTACTTCACTACTTTTTGTATTGTATGGATCTTATAGCTTCGTTGATCACTGTCTTTAGCTTTCCTGTATTATTCCTTATCTCATAATGGACCTTTTTAAGTTACTTTGTCTCATGAGACAACTTTGCTGAATCCAGTCATCTCTCATTCTTATTATTAGGTGTTTCATGGTAGTAATGCTTCAGTATCGTTTCCAGGTTTTCTGGATCAATGTTATCTGCTGACCTCAGATTCAGTAGTTATTTATTGCTCTGGAATGTTTTGTCTGTGCTGCAATTTTCTATTTTAGACAAAGTCCTGCTTTGTTTCTCATAATTTATTAGTTAGGTACTCCACCATCTAATTTGTTATCAATTCTTCAATTTCCCTTCCTTACTGTACTGATGTTAGAAAGACTCATCATAGAGGATTGTGGTTCCTTACCCTCCCCCTTTGTCTTCCGTATATTTTCTATTTTCCTATATTCTTTTTTTTAGATTTACTTCACACAATGTGCGTGGGTGTGAGAGGTAGGAGGTTATGTTAGTACGTACGAGGAACCACTTAACATTCAGCTGGCTGGCTCGTGGCCGCTGCTCGTAAAACACAGCTAGAGTTAGGCGCTAGATCTGTTATGGCAAGTTTAGAGAGGACGTGACCCGCTTCAGCTGGTCTCCTACGCGACACATTGGGTATGTGATTATTGTATTGTGGTGTGATTCTTTTCCATCATCTTTGTCTGTCTCACACACTTGTCATAGGGGGTACGTATCTTTTACTTTCTCTTACTCCATCAGTTTCTCCCTCCTCTCTCTCGCAAACTTCCCGAACACTTAGTATTGTGGCGTTCTGCTGCCCTTCTGCCTCTCACACACACGTGATAGGGAGTTCCTTTCTCTCACTCTCTCTTACTCCCTGACTATCTCACACTTGGCATTACCCATATTTATGTTTTTTGTTGAGTATTCTTCTTCTTTAGTTTACTTATCTCTCCATCTCTTCCCTCACTCTTCAACATTTTCTGTTGTTATTCTTTGTGGTTAAAGCCACCGAGACTCTCACATAGGTCAACATCAAAACCATATCTCAAACAAACTGCGAATTTCTATCCCTCTCTTCTCTAAAACTTTATTCATTATTTAATGTGGGCTTATATTGGAGTCCTGAGCCATTACATGACCTACTTATTTATTGCATTTAATTCGGTACGAGAGAAACACAAGATCGTGTTGCAGGAAATGAGACACTGCTCCTAATCCCTGTGTGTGTGTGTGTGTGTGTGCGTGTGTGTGTGTGCGTGTGTGTGTGTGTGTGTGTGTGTGTGTGTGTGCTTGCGGGGGTTGAGTTTCAGATCATGATTGTGTCTCTTAATTGACGTTCACTGGTGTCTTGTTGCCAATCATATCTGTTCTTGTATCCGAGTGCTGAGATTTCCTTTACCAACCTCTTTATCCGGCTCATCTCACCTCTTTACCGTCCTAAGACTGAAAAGGCATTTCCTAACATGCATTCTGCTAGTGTGCAATAATTAGGTTTCTTAACTGTGGAAACGTTTCGTCAACCAGAAACTTTGTCTATAAAATATATATAGAAACTTTGAAAAATGTGAAAAGGAAGTTTGAAGTAATAATTTACTCAGCCTTGAGTAGATGAGCTCAGTGAAGGGTCTCTTATACCGGCGACACATGAAGCAGTTGCAGAGTCCACTAATAGAAGTACGTCATGCTAAAAGATAAGCCAAGAGTTGGAGATAAAGAAGAATTCATTCTTCCAAGATTTTAACATATTTTTATATAAGACAAGTATTATTATGTGCCTGATTAACTAAACGACAGGTAGTTATATGAAACACTTGTTCAACAATATCTCAATTCTCAATTGAAAGAACATTTCTCCTACAATTTGCGCTATTAATTGCAGAGAAAATACTAAAAGATGTGAAAAAAGAATTTGAGGTAATCAGTCCCCTCAGCTTAGAGATTAAGTGTTCAGTCCATCATCTTAAGATAAAAGTACAACAAATGTACACAGTAACGACTTATATAGAGGCGCCAACCAGCGACTTTATCAGTCCAATATAGAGAAAAATGGTGGAGAACGTGACGAAGAAACGTGAGGTAATCAGTCCCTTAGCCTTGAGATTTCGACAAATAATACGACAACTTTAATCAAGAAACAATGAGCGACCAAAGCCAATGTCAAACTATAGCCATTCGCTGATGATATCGTCTTCAACGACAGAGTTAAAATAACCAAAATCTACAATCAACACACCATCCACAAGGCCTTCCCAGTGGCAAGATGAAATGCACCCTCGTCAAGAACTTCCAGGTCGTCTTCGAGGAGATTCTCAACATCAAGAAGTTATAGAGACAAACCAAAGCTGGATACAAAAAATATGTTCTCTTCACATACACAGAACCCAAAGGCATCGCAAAGGTACGAAATATACCCTCTACAGAGTGTTTCTGTCTTTCCCCGGGAGCGGAACGACACCCACCTATCCATCCCTGGACATGAACTCCTCAATCAAATGGTGATTAAATAAATATACCTTATTCCCAATCAAGAGTTGTTACCCACAATTTTGCTACTTGACCCTTGACGTGTCACCCTCCCCATTCCTCATCCGCGAGAATCCCTTTTTCAAATTTATATAAACCATTCCTGATTTTGGTTTTCAACTGGTAACTTAAACCTCGTCTGATGGGATTATATCTTTCAATATTGGTGTATTCCAATAACTTTCAAACCTCTAAAGTAACATGAAGCATTCAAAGAAGGTGCCTAGTAATTCGACGGAAACTGAAATTCAAGTTTGGTGCTGAATTAACCATTTAATATATTAAATAATGTGATATTTTATTCCTGTTAAATAAATTACAGTTTACTTCTTTTGAACTGCTTCAGTATATAATATTTAATGCACCTTTAGACCAGTATAATACCTGTTAAGTTTTGTTTGTTTGCGAGCAAATTTGTCAAAACAGTAAAATTATATAAAAAGAAAAATGTATGGGTCTTGATGTTATTGGATGCAATAAGTCCCAATTCGGAAATTTTATTGACTATACAGTGTCGCTCATTTACATTCATTAACCTGATAAAGAATGCTTATTCGTGTGAGTAGTTGCAAATGTCAGATTTTTTTCTGAAATTGTTCAGAAATTTGGAATCGTTGGAGTCAGACCAGTTACTGAAGATGGTCTTTTCAGATCGGCTAAAACTTTCTCCAATGGCAGACTTGTCGCCAATTTAAAAAAAAATGCAACAAATAACCAGAGAATGCCAGTTCTGATCGGTCTCAAACCCTAAACGCTTATATATAATGATTTTAAAAAAATTGTATTAATTTTCGGATGTGTGGGTGCCAGTTTGCCAGTTTTTAAAGCAATTTTGATAAATTGGATTTTTTTTAAAATATAAACAAAATATTTTTTTAATTAAGGACAGCCGAGAATTTGAAACAGAACAAACATGAGAAAAGAAAATTGAAAAAAATCGATTTTAGGGCAATTTTAAATCTTACACACGCGTTTAGTGGGAAATTTTTTTAAATACAACAGCGGGGTTATTCTTTTTTTTAATAAAGGAGAAACGTTTCGCTCCATCCTGGTCCTTGATGATCAGAAACGTCGTTTAGAGAATTGTCTGCATTTCTTTTTTTCTTTATAGATAGGGCTGTCACTCTTATTGACCATGTTGATAGAATTTTCTAGATTCAAGATTTTGGTCAAATATATCATCAGCAAAACCTTGAACATGCGACCAGGCTTCTGATCAATTAATTACGAGTAATGCAGCTTGGTCCTTCCCACCTTGCTTAGTGCAAGTGAAGCTGGTTATCAAGGGCCGGTCCTTATATATGTTCTTACGTATATTAAGTACTTTTAAAACGTTGTGAGGCTATTTGCAACACAAGTTTGTACGTATACTCACCTATTTGTGGTTGCAGGGGTCGAGACATAGCTCCTGGCCCAGCCTCTTCACTGATCGCTACTGGGTCCTCTCTCTCCCTGCTCCACGAGCTTTATCATACCTCGCCTTAAAATTATGTATGGTTCCTGCCTCCACTACCTCACTTGCCAGACTATTCCACTTCTTGACTACTCTATGACTAAAGAAATACTTCTTAATATCTCTTTGACTCATCTGAGTCTTCAACTTCCAATTGTGACTCCTTGTTTCTGTGTCCCATCTCTGGAACATCCTGTCTCTGTCCACCTTGTCAATTCCTCGCAGTATTTTGTATGTTGTTATCATGTCTTCCCTAACCCTCCTGTCCTCCAGTGTCGTCAGGAAGATTTCCCTTAACCTTTCTTCGTAGGACATTCCCCTTAGCTCTGGAACTAGAATGTTACAAACCTTTCCACTTTCTGTAATCTCTTGACGTGCTTGACCAGGAGTGGGTTCCAAACTGGTGCTGCATATTCCAGTATGGGCCTGACGTACACGGTGTCCAGTGTCTTGAACGATTCCTTACTGATTGATCGGAACGGTATTCTCAGGTTTGCCAGGCGCCCATATGCTGCAGCAGTTATCTGGTTGATGTGCTCGGTATTACACTCACCACAAGATCCTTTTCCTTGAGTGAGGTTTGCAGTCTTAGGCCACCTAGCCTATTCTCTGTCTGTGGTCTTCTTTACCCTTCCCCGATCTTCATGACTTTGCATTTGGCTGGGTTAAATTCAAGGAGCCAGTTACTGGACCAAGCTTCCAGCCTGTCCAGGTCTCTTTGAAGTCCTGCCTGCGTGTGTTTGTGTGTGAATGTACTCACCTAATTGTTATTGCAGGGGTCGAGACTCAGCTCCTGGCCCCACCTCTTCACTGACCACTACTGGGTCCTCTCTCTCCCTGCTCCATGAGCTTCATCATACTTTGTCTTAAAGCTATGTATGGTTCCTGCATCCACTACTTCACTTGCCAGACTATTCCACTTCCTGACAACTCTATGACTGAAGAAATACTTCCTAACATCCCTTTGACTCATCTGATTCTTCAACTTCCAATTGTGACCCCTTGTTTCTGTGTCCCCTCTCTGGAACATCCCGTCTCTGTCCACCTTGTCTATTCCACGCAGTATTTTGTATGTCGTTATCATGTGTTCCCTAACCCTCCTGTCCTCCAGTGTCATCAGGCCGATTTCCCTTAGCCATTCCTCGTAGGACATTCCCCTTAGCTCTGGAACTAACTTTCTCTAATTTTTTGATGTGCTTGACCAGGTGTGGGTTCCAAACTGGTGCTGCATACTCTAGTATGGGCCTGACGTACACGGTGTAGTGTCTTGAATGATTCCTTACTAAGGTATCGGAACGGTATTCTCAGGTTTGCCAGTCGCCCGTATGCTGCAGCAGTTATCTGGTTGATGAGTGCTTTCGGAAACGTGCTCGGTGTTATACTCACCCCAAGATCTTTCTCCTTGAGAGAGGTTTGCAGTCTTTGGCGACCTAGCCTATACTCTGTCTGCGGTCTTCTTTGCCCTTGCCTGATTTTTATGACTTTGCATTTGGCGGGGTTAAATTCGAGAAGCCAGTTGTTGGACCAGGTGTCCAGCCTGTCCAGGTCTCTTTGTAGTCCTGCCTGATCCTCATCTGATTTAATTCTCCTCATTAACTTCACATCATCTGCGAACAGGGACACTTCTGAGTCTATCCCTTCCGTCATGTCATTCACATATGAAGTAGCTTAGTGTGTATGTGTGTGTGTACTCACCTAATTTTGGTTGCAGGGGTCGAGACTCAGTGTGTGTGTATGTGTGTGTGTGTGTGTATGTGTGTGTCGTGTGTACTCACCTAATTGTGGTTTCGGGGGTCGAGTCACAGCCGTGTGTGTGTGTGTATGTGTGCGTATGCGTGTGCGGGCGTGTGTATATGTGTGTGTGCCTGTGTACTCATCGAATTTTGTTTACAGCTGTCGAGACATTGCTTCTTGAATCGTATCATATCTGCCTCTAAGCTATTTCATGAATTTGCCTCCACCACTGTGCCATAAAAGTTATTATTTTGATTTTGATTTTGATTATTATTATTATTATTTTTATTATTTTTTGTTTTTATTAACACATCGGCCGATTCCCACCTAGGCAGGGTGGCCCGAAAAAGAAAAACTTTCATCATCATTCACTCCATCACTGTCTTGCCAGAAGGGTGCTTTACACTACAGTTATAAAACTGGAACATTTACACTTAATAATTATTATTATTAATTACCAGAAAAGTTTGCGACCACTGTCAGCCTCAGAGTTACCAGACCCCGCCACGTGGAGGCCTTTTGGTCACTGTGTGATAAGAAAAAGGTGCCAGTGTGTTCCATAACACCAGTCACCTGTGTATCAATGAACGCTAGTGCAGCATAAATTGATAATGCTGTTAAATACGAAAGTTGAAAATTTGAACTGAATCAGAAGAAACATTGGTCCGTCTAGGTTCCAGCTTTTATTTTTTTTAAGACAATAGATGAAATACTGTTTTTTATGCGGTAACTTCAGAGTGTCGCATTTGATAAGCTTGAGCACTTCCACGCTGATAACTTCATAATACAACTTCAGGTGTTTTTCAAGCTTAATGAGCTTTCGTTTCTGTCACTTTGAACTTTGTGAGACAAAGTAGATTCTGTCTGTGAATGTCTTAATATTTAAGATAGTAAGTAAAAGTAGGTAAGCGAAGAAGTCAATAAGTAGGTTTTATGTAAGTTTAGGTCACTTAACATACAAATCTTTGCAATTGTCTTGAGGGAACACGGATGTTATAGTTACATAAAAGTACACTAAGTACATTTAAACTAAGAAAACTAAAAAAGCCTAACACTGTGATTTATTTCTGAACTGAAAAGACATTCTTCAATTACTTCAAAGAAATCAAGGTGATTTATAAAACTGCTCATTACAACTTACATATTTCTGAACTCCAGTACAACAGCAGAACACACGACTTTTAGAACGCCTGTGTTTTACACCGAAACTCTAGCAAAAATTTAATTATCTACAGAGACGCACGACTCATCACCAAGAAGACACCCAGGGAAGCAGGTTCTGGGAATCATCACTCACCTACATAGTCAACAATTTCAAACTGAACAAAAGCTTCTGCAACTTAGATGAGCCTGTTGCCAGGAAAGTTCTTCATCGTTATCCTACATAGCAACATATCATAGCATGGAGCAGCACTGTAGCAGGCCTGCTGGCCCACGCAGAAAACGTTCTTTTCAAATCCAGTCATATATTTGTCCAGCCTGACATTAGCTTACCGTAGATGTCAACTTCAACATTCTTCACCTGACACTTCACGTCACTCACCACACTTCCTCTATGTACACACATACTCTACCCAGGTAGATTTGTTTGTAACTATAAAACCCATTGTGTGGGAGAAACTTTGTCAATTAATGATCGCGTAATACTGCATGGTGTTTTTTTTTTTTTTCAAAATACAAATCTTTTAAAAAATTACGTTAAAAAATGTGCCCTCACGCAGATGAATGTTATATTTAACAAAGAGTTAAAGCTGCTCTTCCTTTCTCCGATCTATCCTAAGTGCTTGAGCCTTCGCATCAGTTTTTAAAATTACCCGATTATAAAATGATCATAATGTCTCTGCGGAACTAGAAGGTGGAAAAAAAGAAGGCGCCGCTTTATAGGCGCCCGAACTGACCGCTACACCACAAAGCCATTATCTTCAGTGACGTTGGCACTTATTATAGTGATCAGGGCTTACGTAGCTGCTGGCACAAACATTACTACCTACCACAACATAAACATGCAGAAAAGGTTCAGGTGCGGAAATTAAGTTACGAATACATTCATAAAGCCATTACTATAACACGATGTTAGTAATGACAATAATTCTCTTGTTACTTAATGTAAGAGTAAATGCAAATGGAATATAAATTGCATGTGTTAACTAGAGTTGAATGGCTGGTGAAACGTGCACAACAGGTGACTGTATATGGTTTAAATGACAGGTGATGGTGAAAGGTGATCTAGAGGTGTAAAGAACACGCAGAGTTGTTACCCTTCTGAAACTAAGAGAAACAAATAAAAAACATTTTTGAAAAAATAAATTAGAGCAATGTAAGAAAAACTGTAAACAGAAAGGAATATTTCTGAGCTCAATCTGGCAGGCTCAAAACTCCGACAGTCGATCTCATGAAGATAAAGTCTCATAATGAGGACAGAGGCTCAGGTTAGAGAATGTAGGAGAGAGGGAGATTATTTCCCAGTAAAAGTAGGCCTTAGACAAGGATGTGTGATGTCACCATGGCTTTCAATATATTTATAGATGGGGTTGTAAGAGAAGTGAATGATCGGGAGTTGTCAAGAGGAGTGGTGTTAAAAGATAAAGAATCTAACACAATATGGGAGTTGTCACAGTTGCTCTTTGCTGATGACACTGTGCTTTTGGGAGATTCAGAAGAGAAGTTGCAGAGGTTGGTGGATGAGTTTGGTAGGGTATGTAAAAGAAGGAAATTAAAAGTAAATATAGGAAAGAGTAAGGTGATGAGGATAAC